>OW971873.1:0-43887 GCA_943193625.1 Mucor piriformis | reverse complement strand
GTAAAATTACAGGGGCCCCTATTAGACGGTTTTATTCAAATATTAAAAAGCCCCGGGGCGGAGCTCGCCTCCCCACGTTTTTATAAAAACGGGGTGAGGCGGGGCCTTCGGCCCCGCCTGGCCCCGGGGGGACTCGCCTTTCCCGGGATTCTTTATTATTATTTTGTTCAGTTTCTTTTATTTCGAGGGCCAAAGGCCCATCACAATTGGGCGGGCGACGCCCGCCCAATTTATAAAACATTAAATCATAGGTTATAATATATACTATAATATTTATTATTAATATAAAAATTAAAAGATAGTATAAAATAACGGCCCCGGCCGGTGGCATCATGACGCCCGGCCGGGGATTAATTTAATTAATTAAATTTTGGATTTATAACTAAGCTTTGATTAATATTTCAGAGTACCGGAGATTATCTCCGGAGCTACAGTATCTAAACTCGGGGCGGACACCCCGACCTCCAGGTCAGGGGTGAACCCGACCCGGGGGCTGTTTTCTCTATTTAAGAAGTTACAATCTAAATTATAACTATGATTTTATCACTATTGGTTACACCTATTTTAGGTGTTATTGGTGTTATCCTATCTGGAGAAAATTCTTCTTTACAGAAAAAGGTAGCTCTTGCTAGTTCATTATTAACTTTTGTATTATCTTTAGTTCTTTGGGCTGGATTTGATTCTAATTATAATGGATTCCAATTTGTTAGTTCTTTTCCTACTGTAACTACTCAAGAAGTAGTTGGAGTAGATGGTATTTCTTTATTTTTTGTTCTACTAACTACACTTATTATTCCAATTTGTATTTTAGCTAGTTGGGAAAGTATTAAAACAGGAATTAAATATTTCTTAATCGCTTTCTTAGTTCTAGAAACTTTATTAATTGCAGTATTTGTAGTTTTAGATTTATTATTATTCTACATCTGTTTTGAAAGTGTATTAATTCCTATGTTCTTAATCATTGGTATTTGGGGTGCACGAGAAAGAAAAATTCATGCAGCTTACCAATTCTTCCTATATACTTTATTAGGTTCTTTATTTATGTTATTAGCTATTCTAGTAATTTATTTTGAAGTAGGATCAACTGATTACCAAGTATTAGCAGTAGCAGATATTAGTGAGACACGACAAAGAATTTTATGGTTAGGATTCTTTTTATCATTTGCAGTAAAAGTTCCTATGATTCCTTTCCATATTTGGTTACCTGAAGCTCATGTAGAAGCTAGTTTAGCCGGATCTATTATTCTAGCTGGAATTTTATTAAAACTAGCTGGTTATGGATTCTTACGATATTCTATTGCTATTTTACCAGACGCTTCTGTATTCTTTACTCCTCTAGTTTACTCTTTAGCTGTTATTAGTATTATTTATTCTTCTTTCACTACTTTAAGACAAGTTGATTTAAAAAAAATTATTGCTTACTCTTCTGTAGGACATATGAATATTACTTTATTAGGTTTATTTAGTAACACAATTCAAGGAATTGAAGGATCGTTAATCCTTATGCTTGCTCACGGAGTAGTATCTCCTGCTTTATTCATTTGTGTAGTAATTTTATATGATCGATACCATACTCGATTATTAAAATATTACCGAGGATTAACTCAACATATGCCTGTATGGTCTATTATGTTCTTCTTATTTACATTAGGTAACATTGCAGTTCCTCTATCTGCCAATTTTGTAGGTGAGTTTATGACATTCACTGGAGCTTTCCAACAAAACCCTGTGCTAACAGTATTAGGAGGTTTAGGAATGATTTTAAGTGCCGCTTATGGTATCTGGTTATATAACAGAACTGCATTTGGTGCTCAAAGTCGATATTTAGCCCCAATGGGTGATATTAACCGAAGAGAATTTATGACATTACTACCATTATTATTCTTAATGGTTGTAATGGGTCTATTCCCTAACTTATTCTTAGAACCTATGCATTTAGCAGTATCTAATTTATTAATCTAATTAATTACCCCCCCCCCCCCCCCTATGAAAACCTTTAAATTACACTACCTTCTACCAACAGACTCGAAAGAGCCGACTCCAAGATGGTTGATTGAGGGAACTCACAACCTGACAGGAATGGGGGAGGACTATCTAGTTCTAGAGCGATTTATGCAAAGCGTAACCGACAACCCAGTCCAAGACCGGACTATGCTACCCGGCGGTAAACTTGCCCGGGCAAGTCACTGCTTGAAAACAAATGTAATTCCCTGGAGGACCACAATGCCCCTACGAAAGAATGGGCGCCGACTGAACGATTATCGTGCTGCAGGCGGTGAACCTCCTCCCCATATTAGGAAATCCCCTCTCTAAACCCCATCTAATCCCCATACTGCACACCTCTCATATTAGAAAACCTTTACGATTATCCCCCTATTATCCTTATTGTCGGTTGGTTATTGGATCTTCCAACAATCTTAAACCAAATCTTCTATATTTTAAATAAACTAATATCCCCCCCCTCACCTAAAAACCTTTACTATAAATATATACAACACCCCCCCTCATAATATAAAACCTTTACGATTATACTATTAAACCCCCACAATCGGCACAATTGCGGGGGGTTACCTCAACATTTAACTAATTTATTTTATTTTTTGAAATTATTAAAACCCCCTCCCTTTTAAAACCCTCTCATTCCTCATATAGGGGCACTACACCCCTAAAACCCATCTAACCTGTATACTGGATAACTCTCATTAATCGAGCTGTTCTTGTATCTACCCAAAGGGGGGGGGTGCCACCAAAGATCCGGGGACAAATTAATTTAGTTTCCCATTTATTTTAATGGTACTTACAATATCACCACGAGAAGGTATTAATTATGATATCGGGGAGTGGGGGGGATATTTATTTTTGAGTAGAGTTAGTATTATTGGGTAATAAGAATACTGCCCATAATAGAAGAACAAATAGTCTTGGATCTCCAATAAAGAAGATTAGAGTAATAAATAAGATTAAACCGCTGAAAATATACATAGCATATGTAGGAATAAACCCAGAATCTAAAGAAGTAACTTTCTTAGAAGCAGATTTAAATACATTAACTAATCCATAAGGTCCAACTAGTTCAATAGCTCCTCTATCAAGGATTTTATTAGTTGTATAACCAAAACTTAATAATTTATTTAAGATAAAATTATTATAAATATTATCAAAGAAATATTTTTGGTTAAAGAATCGATAAATTCCTCGACCTAAACTAGTACTAATAAATTGGTTAGGTAGTGAATCGAAAATCCAATAAATAGCTAAAACTCCAAAAGTTCCTAAAAGACTACCAATTAGAGGTAAGAATTTCATAGACATAGGAAGTCCAAACTCAGTATCTACTAAAATAGAATGGTTAGGATGAATAAATAAAGCATTATTATAAAAATCTGTTCCCATACCTACAAATAGATCTTTAGTTACATAACCAAAGAAAATACTAAATACAGCTAATACTACTAAAGGAATTGCCATAATTAGAGGAGCTTCGTGGATATTTTGATAATTAATTTTTGATCCATTTGGATAACCTAAGAAAGTTAAATATAAAGATCGGATAGAATACATAGCTGTAAATACTGCAGCTACAGAAGCTAACCAATATACTAAATTACCAGAGAAACTGTAATGTCCGTAAGCTAATTCAATAATTAAATCTTTAGAATAGAATCCAGTTAAGAATGGTAATGCCATTAAACTTAAAGATCCAATAACCATCATAGAATATGTAAATGGTAATAATCTTGATAATCCACCAAATTTTCTTAAATCTTGTTCATCATTCATTGCATGAATTACAGAACCAGCAGATAAGAATAATAAGGCTTTAAACCAAGCATGGTTTACTAAATGAAATAATGCTACATTATATTGTGATAGTCCACAAATTAAGAATAAAAGACCTAATTGAGAACAAGTTGAATAAGCAATAACTCGTTTTAAATCATTTTGTAATAATCCAGTAGTCGCTGCAAAGAATGCAGTTAATGCACCTACCCATGTAATAATAATTAAAGCTGTTGATCCAAATTCTAAAATAGGAGAAGATCGTAGAAGTAAATAAACTCCTGCAGTTACCATTGTAGCTGCATGAATTAATGCTGAAACTGGTGTTGGCAAAATATGTTGATATCCCCTCGTAAGAGGATATACGCAGTTACTCTCATAACTGTTCGGACTATATCTTCATTAAGATTTTTTATTGATTTTATTCATTAAATTTTTAACTCGGTTAAGACCATCTTCGTTAAAGTGGTCTTTGTTAACAACTAATTTATACACTTTAAGCCAATTGAAGTAATCAATATACTTTTTAGTCTTTAGAGAGAAAATATTAAAATAACTAATTACTTTACGTAATTTAGATAAATTAACAGTCATATTATATCCATCATAACTTTTTAGATAGGTTACTTTACCGTCAAACAGTGCTGCAATCTTAGTCATAAGCTCAAGTTCATTCTTTTGTGATAAAATGTATCGCACTTGAACTTGATTATATGATTCTGATCGTTTAATAACACTAACCGTAAAACATCCTTCTGAATCAGAGAATCCAGATAACCAAGCATTATCTAAAGTTGGATTATTATCATTTTGGATTAATTGAATATCCATTTTATAGGCCTTATTAAAAGCCTCCAACCATAGTTTGAATTGGTTATTTTTTCTCTCTGTTAATAAGTTACCATTGAAGATATGAATTAGTTTTAAAATACCTTTTTGATCTCTCACTCTAAAATGATGAGTTTTATTGTTCTTATCTTGTACTCGTACAGAACCAAATCCTAATTCTTTTTTAATATAGAATAAGATTTGTGCATCAATACTAGATTGAGTTACTTTGAATTCTAAGTAACCATTTTTGTTAACAATAAATGACCCGTCACCTTCAGTGAAACCAATAAACCAGTATTTGAAATTTGAGTTGAGATTTAATGAATTATCGATATCGTTATTACTTAATGTTTCGCGTGTAGTCTCTGAGGAGCCCAATACATTATCATTTGATAACATTTGGTTTCCTGCGGATTGTCCTACCATCTGAATTTTTCCGAGCAAGAATAACTCTTGAGTGGACCAGATGGTTTCAGGATGTTCCCGCATATAGCGAAATTTAAGGAGAGCCCTATACAAACCCTCCATTGCGTCGGGTAGCCAAGTATGAAGACCAATTTGAGCAGATTTACCCATAGCTGCAATTAATAGACAAATAGAGATAATTGTAATTAATTCTTCGTTAATAAATGGAGCCAATGAAAATACTGTTGTAAAATCTAGGTTACCGAAAGTCCAGAAAATAGCCCAAAGACCAATACTGAAACCCCAATCACCTACTCTATTCATTACTAAAGCTTTAATTGCTGCTTTATTAGCCTGTAATCGAGTAAACCAGAAGTTAATTAATAGATATGATGAAATACCTACTCCTTCCCAACCAATAAACATTACTAAATAATTATCACCTGTTACTAACATTAACATGAAGAATGTGAACATTGATAAATATGCAAAGAATCTTTGATTATGAGGATCTTCACTCATATAATTTGTAGAATAAATATGTACTAAAGCAGATACAATAAGTACTGGTAGTAACATAGATACAGTTAAACTATCGTAAATAAATCCCCATGATACAAGTAAGAATTCTGAATCGATCCAGCTCATTAATTTAATAGAAACTGGTGATTGGCATAATCCTACTTCATAAAAAGCTACTAAAGCTAATAAAGCTGTTAAAACTAGAGAACTACAAGTAATTAAATGACTACCAGTTTTACCAACTTTTCTCCCTAAAAATCCAGCTACAGTAGCTGATAATAGAGGTAGTGTAAGAATAGCTAAATACATTATGCTTTAATCGCAATGCTACCTCTTAATCTATAATATGCAACTAGAATTCCTAGTCCAATAGCTGATTCCGCTCCTGCGATCGCAATAATATAAATACCATAAGTTTGACCTAAGATATCGTCAAAGCTAAATGAACTTAAGATAATTAATAACGTTACAGCTAATAGCATAATTTCGATGGAGATCAGCATTAGAATAATATTTTTTCGGTTAAGAATAAATCCTAAAATACCGATAAGAAATAATACCATCGATAAATTCATTATGTTTATTTGTAATTAACTTTATAATTGTAATACTATAACCTTTTGTATATATAAAAACAATATATAATAGGTATTTCTTGTAAGCCGGCCGCGACAAAGCCACGACTGACAAGGGCGCCTGTGGCATCCTCGCCTAAATAACCAAGTTATCAGTCGACCTTAAACAGAAACGCAAATGCTCCTGTTGTAAGAAAAGTGTTATTTCATTTATTTAAAAAATAAGACTCGGGGGATAGCCCTCCCGTGTCCTCTAACTCCTAAAATACCGGCCCCGGGGCGGTGGCATCATCACTCTAAGGTGTGATGTCGCCCGCCCCGGGGATTCGGGCGAAGGATCGTCCTGGCGGGCCAAAAGTAGAGGTCTTAATTACAAAATATTCGGTGACCGTGTAACGGTCACTAGTCTAAGCCCAGTTAGGCTTATTTTAGTTTCATCAGGCAACCTTAGTCCAAAAGTATGGGGCCGTCCATCAGATTCACGAATAATTCTATACTTTTACGTGGAATTTACGAGCGGCCCAATATTCCACCAGGCTACCGGGGAGTAGTTCAAGGTAATAACGTAGCGGCTCTCCTGGGTATGATTATCTTGGAGACAATGGACGTATACAACCTGAAACACGGAAAGTTAATCGGGTACGCCGACGACGGAGTCCTCTTCGGAGACTCCGAAGACATCGTAAATGAATGGAAATCGAAACGATACCCTATTATAACCCTAAACTATATGGAATAACCCTGTTCTCCTCTCGGCCATATTAAGGGAAAATATAGTAATGAAATTATTCCCAATAATATCGTAATATTATTACTTATAAATGAAGCCCTTTAGATTACTTTGTCCTGGGGAAGAATTGAACTTCCTCACTACGATTTTCAGTCGTACGCTCTACCATTTAAGCTACCGGGACTTATATATAATATATTTAGATACTTTTAAAAGCCTCCTCGGGCGGCGTGACGCGCCGCCCGGGGAGGTAAGGCCGCTGCGCGGCCTCGCCTCCTCGGGCGGCCCTTTTTTATTTAGGTATAGTAGGAATCGAACCCACATATGTTTTATTTCAAGTAAAATGCTTTACCAGTCAGCCATATACCTTAAAAATACCTCCCTCTGGGTCAGGTTCACTTGTGACAATTTAAAAATGGGGAGGCCCCGGAGTAATCGAGTCTGCGTGCGAAGCACGCAGCCAAGATAGCCCCCGGGACGGTTCACCCCTGGCGGACCGAGGATTAGTCTGAAGAGGGATCGAACCTCTAACTTATACGTTATCAACATATCACTCTACCGATTGAGTTACCAGACTTATAAAACGATACCTTTAGGTCGTTTAACGGTTAGATATTTATTATTCTTATATTCGTGGGCCCGCTCTTTGGTGGCACCCCCCCCTTGGGGGGGGGCGCCCAAAAGCGGGCGGCCCCATACCCCCAGGGGTTCACCCGTCCCGGGACTCTAGCCCCGGGGATTATTAAATACAGGAGAGGTGGGATTTGAACCCACTACTAGGACAAGCCTCGTAGTGGCTCTTTCCATGCCCCGACCACCTGGTCGGGGTTAAGGTTTTGGAAACCAGGAGTAGTAGGATTCGAACCCACGACAAAGATTTTGGAGATCCCAATTATAACCAACTTAACTATACTCCTTTTGTAATAAATTAATTCCCCGGTGCCCCCAGTACCGGGGGGTAGCTGGGGGCTTTACTTATATTTTATAAAAAACTGAGGTCGTAGGGATTCGAACCCTAATAATACCGATTAAAAGTCGGGAACTTTACCGATTAAGTTACAACCCCTTAATCCATTACTTATACAAAATAATAAATACCTGATCCAGAGACCAGCTGTGCTGGCCACCTCATCAGGCCCGCGTGCGGGCCTGATATATTTATTAATACTAGGCACAGCTGTCTATGATGAAGGGGTGGTAAGGTATGGTGGTAAGGGGTATTTAGGGGTAAGCTCAACGCGGGGAATAACCGCTTCCGCGCGTTGAGCTTCCCCGGGGCAAAAGGGTTTATTGAGAGGGCGTAGCCCCTGGGAGGGCTAGATTAATTAAAAGAGACTAATTAACATATTTGGTAATGTACTGGATTGCAAATCTGGTTAAAAGTGTTCGATTCACTTATTAGTCTCGAGTCACTCTTAATTCAAGTCCCTTGTTGGTCTATTATAAACTATGGCCGCTATGCCGCCCTCAAGGAGTAGATACACTTTAGAGCTGCACCCCCTTCAGTGTTCTGGGTGACCCCTTTTTGGGTCCCCTCGGGGACCCAGGATAGGTTAATGATTTTGTTATCTGGTCAGTGTTCTGGGTGACCCCTTTTAGGTCCTTTTAAAACTTTGCCGCCCCCAAGGAGTAAACCAGTCCTGTGGCTTATTATATATAATATATTATTATATAAGTAATCAATAAATTTATTAAAATCGCAGGCCGCGGGGTTGAAGGATCAAACCCGGTGGTCCGTAGCATTTATTTATAAATATTTGTAAGTAATGGATTAAGGGGAGATTTCTGATTGGTCAGTGAGCGAGCTGTAAACTCGTGAGCCCTTGTGCTCCATGTAGGTTCGAATCCTGCTCTCCTCATATTTAACAATTTACCCGGGGCGTCCACCCTGGGAATACTTAGGCCTTATTTAGCGTATTATAAAACGTAAAACCAAGGATAAACTAATAATGCGGGTTGGTGTAATGGCAGCATACTAGACTCATGATCTAGACGTGGTAGTTCAAATCTATCATCCGCACAATAAACAGAAAACCCTTAGGGCCTATATATTGGAACTAAATATTAACCCCAGCCCCCGCAGGGGTCAGGGTCCGCGCGGGTCCGGGGCCTTCGGCCCCAGAAATCTTAGGAGCTATAATAGTTAACCAAATTATATTTTGGAGGAAAGTCCGGGGCTTAAAATTTAAACCTAGGGTGAATTCGCCCTGGTATTATAAAATTTGATAAATCATAATGTGAAAACATCTAATGAGAATTAGGGTAATAGAAAGAAATACACCATTTATTTTATATCAGTGATATAAAATAAATGGTTTCGGCGGGCCCTTTGGGCCCGCCTTAACCGGCACCGCGCGCTCATTTTAGCGCGCGGCGATGGTAGAGTAATTTAACCTATGAGAAGCCTTTTATTTAATAAATATTATTTATTGAATATAGATACATTAACTTAATAACAGAATCCGGCTTATTTATCTCTAAGAATAAAACAACCAATGTTGTTTTCTTAATAGGACCCGGGAGCTACGCTCCCGGGAACTAAGTTCCCCGGGCCCAAAGGGCCCGGGGTCCTTGACCCCGCGCTTTTAATAAATCAACCCCGGCCGGCGGTATTATACGCCTGGCCGGGGCCAGATTTAAAATAGCATATGCTATTTTAAATCTGCACGCGGGGATAAGATTATATTTAATAAATAAAAGAAACAATATAATATGGCCGGGATAATTTAATGGTAAAATGTTTATCTCATACATAAAGCTTGGAAGTTCAAATCTCCCTCCCGGTAACTATAAAATAAAAAGAATCCCGGGGCGGGCGACATCACACCTTAGAGTGATGATGCCACCGCCCCGGGCCGTATTTACAACCGGCATAGCCTGTCTTTATAAGAATAGCCTAGTCGGTTACACCCCGACTTAGGGTCCGGGGCGCTCCGCCCTGGGGATTTTACTAGCTTTGCAGACCGGAGCGCTAAAGGTATATTTCAGACCTTTGGTTGTTAATATATTATATATAATAATATATAATTACTTTTGCTTACTTGGAGAAATTGGTAAACTCTCCGAATTTAAACTTCGGTGCCGAGAGGCTTGTGGGTTCGAGTCCCACAGTAAGTACACTATAAAGTCCGAAGGGGTTCTCCTCTTCGTACCACTTGGACAGCGACGGGCGCAGCCCGGCGTGGCTTTCTGGACCAGCATGGCTGGTCCAGATTAGCCCTTATTTAAATAAGGGCTTTTTAGGCCCGGGGAGACCCCTGGTTCAGGGGTCTCCCCGGGACTATTTACTTTGCCCCGCCAGGCCCGGGCGGCGTAGCCGCCCGGGCCTCACCCCCTCCCCGGCGGCGCTACGCGCCGCCGGGGAGGGAGCTCTTGGGTGGCACCCCCCCAATTGGGGGGACGCCCCAAAGCGGCGGGCGTCACCCCCAATTGGGGGGGTGCCACCGCCGCGGGGGGGAATAAAAGTAATAATAAAAAAAAGGATTATAACAACTTCTAATATGGTTAGATGGCTGTTCTCAACAAATGCTAAAGATATTGGTACTTTATATATCATCTTCTCTATTTTTGCGGGTATGATTGGTACTGCCTTTTCTATGTTAATTAGACTAGAATTAGCTGGTCCTGGAATTCAATATCTTCATGGTGATCACCAATTATATAATGTAATTGTTACTGCTCACGCATTTGTTATGATTTTCTTCTTGGTTATGCCAGCAATGATTGGTGGATTCGGTAACTGGTTTGTTCCTTTAATGATTGGAGCTCCAGATATGGCTTTCCCTCGATTAAATAATATCTCATTCTGGTTATTACCACCTTCTTTAATTCTTTTAGTTGCTAGTGCTTTCGTAGAAAACGGAGCTGGTACTGGATGGACTGTTGAAAAAGGTAAGCAGTCGCCGATCTGTAAAGATCGGGCAATAAAACATCACTCGATGCGGGAAACTCCTCAACTTGGAGAGAACTACTCGTCAAATACTAATCTATTATGGGCTAGTAATGAATTGGCAGTAAAAATGTTCTCGACACGGGGACAATCCGCCTGGGGTAAATTGAATTATTCAACTTTATCCCATCAGAGACTAAATGTGATGCAACCTAAGAATGAAGAATTTCTACAATGGCTTGTCGGTATGACTGATGGAGATGGATCTTTTTCTGTCTTACGTCAAAACGATAAGTGGACTTTAACGTTCAAAATCACTCAAAGTACTTATAATTTACGAGCTTTGTATTATATTAAACAACAATTAGGAGTAGGTTCAGTAAGTGTAGAATCAAATAGAGATCAAGGTAGTTTTAGAATTAGAGATCGAAAACAATTGGCAAATATTATTTTTCCTATTTTTGATCAATATCCTCTATTAACAACCAAATATTTCAATTATGCTAAATTTAAGTCAGCATATGCTATTCTTGAGGATAAAGAATTAACTAAATCCCAAAGAAATGCACAAATTGAAACTCTATTATTGATTAAACCTGATGAATCTTATATTTCTCCGGCTTGAAATAAAATTACTTTACCTATTGCTGATGCAAATGAGGCAGGTAAGGTTATTTCTAAGTCATGGTTAATTGGATTTGTAGAGGCCTCCTCCGCCACGTTTTACGTGGCGGAGGTGGCTGAGGGGCTGCGATACAGCCCCTGGGCTGAAGGTAGTTTCCTTTGTGCCCCGAGCGCTAAGCGCTCGGATTACAATGCCGGGGGGCCTTCGGCCCCCCGGGATTTAGTATCTAAAGATGCAAGTAGAATCGTTCATGGATTTGGTATTACTCAAAAATTAGATAGAGTAGTACTAGAAGGTATTAGACATATTCTTCATATTTCCACTAAAGTCGTATACAAAGAAAAATATAATCATCATATGATTGATACTACTAATTCTAGAGCAATTAAAAATGTATCAAAATACTTTTTTAATACCATGAAAGGTATGAAAGGTGTTGAATACAGAATTTGGTCTAGATCGTTTAATAATCACAAAGGAGACTATTCTCAACTTGTAAAGATTCAAAAATTATTACGAGGATTAAGAACAGTTAGAGCCGATAACACATTGTGGACTTCTAAGTCTTAGGTTGAAGGTATAGTCCGAACAACGGCGAGAGCCGTTGAGTATAACGATAAAACCGATTTAGGTTTGAGGTTATCAACATTAATGTTACCCTCCATTATCAGGTATTGCTTCTCACTCTGGTGGATCTGTAGATTTAGCGATTTTCAGTCTTCACTTATCAGGTATTTCTTCTATGTTAGGTGCAATGAACTTTATTACAACAATTATTAATATGAGAGCTCCTGGAATGTCATTCCATAAAATGCCTCTATTTGTATGGGCTGTATTAATTACAGCAGTTCTATTACTTCTATCTTTACCTGTATTAGCCGGTGGAATTACTATGTTATTAACAGATCGAAACTTTAATACTTCATTCTACGAGCCAGCAGGTGGAGGAGATCCTCTATTATACCAACATTTATTCTGGTTCTTTGGACATCCAGAAGTTTATATTCTAATTATCCCTGGATTCGGAATTGTTAGTCACGTAGTATCTACTTTCTGTGGTAAACCAATTTTCGGATACCTAGGTATGGTATATGCTATGTTATCTATTGGTGTTCTAGGATTCATCGTATGGTCTCACCATATGTATACTGTAGGATTAGATGTTGATACTCGAGCATACTTCACAGCAGCTACAATGATTATTGCAGTACCTACTGGTATTAAAATTTTCTCATGGCTTGCTACTCTATACGGAGGAAGTATCCGATTCACAACTCCTATGTTATTCGCATTGGGATTCTTAGCTCTATTCACACTTGGAGGTTTAACGTTAGACCTTGAAATTTAACATAATTTCTGGCAGCTCGCTATATGCTGGAAACTCCTAAAGCTTAACCTACCTAAATCCCTTTTGGGTATTTTACCCCGGGCGCTTTGCGCCCGGGGCTAAATGGTAACAATGGTTGAGATGTAACAATGGACAATCAGCAGGAAACCGGAAAGTCCGGGTTCCTCAGAGACTACACGCGACAGTTTTGATCAGTAATATTTATATTGGTCAAAATTAAGATATAGTCCGCACGATTTTACTATTAAGTTATTTACAATACACAACTCGGGTGACAATATAATAACCACTCCGGGCATTTATTATTAATTATCATCATAATCTTGATTTAGTTGATTAAATACAACTATCCCAAAGTCAATAACTTTGGTAGCTTAATAGTAATTATGGAGAAATCCATATTAATCGTGAGTAACAGGTGTAATGTTAGCTAATGCATCTATTGATGTAGCTCTACATGATACATATTATGTAGTTGCTCACTTCCATTACGTTTTATCTATGGGAGCAGTATTTGCTTTATTTTCTGCTTTCTATTACTGGATTGGTAAAATTACTGGTAAAACTTACAATGAATTATTAGGACAAATCCATTTCTGGAGTCTATTCATTGGAGTTAATTTAACATTCTTCCCTCAACATATGCTAGGTCAACCTAAACTAGGCCTATTCAAATAGTAATATTTGATAAGTACATCACTATATGCTGGAAACTCCTAAAGACTTAAGTACCCTCTGGGTAACAATCTTAAGTATATTACAATGGACAATCAGCAGGAAACCAGATATATTACTTGGGTTCCTCAGAGACTACATGTGATGCCCCGTTAATCATAGACGGGTGAAGATATAGTCCGATCCATATTGAAAGATATAGTGTCTTCGCTAGCAGGAATGCCTCGAAGAATCCCAGATTACCCAGATGCATACTCAGGATGGAACTTAGTATCTAGTTTCGGATCTATTATTTCTATTGTAGCTTCATTAGTATTCCTGTACGCATTATATGATCTATTAGCTCGACAAGAATATAACTTAGCTAATAACTATTGGTACGTACCTCAATTCTTTAGTAGTTCACGAGCAATCGGAGCAACTTCTACAGCTACAACATTAGAATGGTCATTAACTAGTCCACCATCATTCCATACTGTAAACTCATTACCAACTCAATCTTAATTAAATTAATAACCCCCCTGGAATCTTAAATACAACCCCGGCCGGGGGAATTTTTGTATATCTGTGCTTTACACAGGATCGACTTACCTTTTCGTGGTAGATTCTATAAGTACCATTATAATAAATGGGAAACTAAATAGTCGATTAATATTGTCTGGTTTGACATTTCAAGCTTTCAGCCCGCGGGCGAAGCCCGCGGGCAGAAGTGGGGGGGGCAAAGCCCCCCCCAATTTAGCCTTGCACAGAAGAAGGGCCAGCTGGCTCCGATTCAGGGGCTTGACACCCCCGGGTCTGAAGTCCCTCAGGATGTGTTGTAATTTAAAGGTTTTCTACATATTAAATATTGTCCCCGGGGCTCCGCCCCGGAAACAAGGTGGCCTTGGGTTTATTCTATATTGGGGGGCACAGGACGACCCGTGGTACCGCAGGTCCGCCTTAATTATAGCTTACAGGCAATAATTATGAAAAACCCTTCAAGCCGGGCGGCTACGCCGCCCTTGCGTGATGCCCCGGCGGCGCTACGCGCCGCCGGGGCTGAGGATTAATTTTTGGGGCCGGACCCGCGGCCCTATAAGTAATAGACTCAGGCTCGGATGTCCTCGCCCTGATCCGAGTTCAAAGAGCAGATTTCTACTCTGGACTCATTTTTCCCCGGGTTGGGTTCACCCCGCACTTGGGGGTACGGGGCGTCCGCCCCGGGAAATTAATTATTTACATTATAATTAATATATAATTATCATACGAATATATTTAAGGGGCCGTTTAACGGCCCTCCTCACCTGTGTGCTTTAGCACACAGGCTAGTTGTTAAGTGAGTAATGGTTTTATTCGGTGTATTAACCATGATTTTAGCGATTGCCCTATTTTCCCTTCGAATCCCTGCGATTTATTTTAATCGAATCACAATTATTCTACTACTTTTCTCTGCATTATTATCATATAATTCACTTTATATTGATTTAATCGGTTCTGGAGTAGGAGTGTTCGGTGGATTATTTCAAGTTACAACTATTACTCAAAGTATTGATGTATTTATTTATTTATTAGGGGCTTTAGTACTTTTATTAAGTTCAAAAGCCGGTGGAGCACAAACTTTATCATCTAATGGATTAAATTCAACTTTAGTAAATAAGGGTAAAGGATTATCAGTATTAGCTGAATATCCTCTTATTGCTTTATTTTCTGTATTAGGTATGAGTAGTTTAATTTCAAGTAGTGACTTAGTATCTATGTTCTTATCTATTGAATTACAAAGTTTTGCTGTATATATTTTAGCTACTATTTATAGAGAATCTGAATCTGCAACAGCAGCCGGATTAAAATATTTCTTATTAGGAAGTTTATCTTCAGCTTTAATTTTATTAGGAAGTAGTTTATTATATGGTTTCACAGGACTAACTAGTTTTGAAGGATTATATATGTTATGTTCTACAACTACAGCAAATACAGCTATTGAAATTAGTGTATTACTAATTATGGTAGGTTTATTATTCAAAGTATCTGCAGCCCCATTCCATAATTGGGCTCCAGACGTATATGATGGAGTACCTACAGTAGTAACAACTTGGTTAACAACAATGCCAAAAATTGCTTTCTTAGTTTTCATTTTAGAATTCCAAGGATTTACTCAATTAGCTAATTGGTCTTCATGGACATATTTATTATTAATTAGTTCATTATTATCACTTCTAGTTGGTACTATTGGTGGATTAGCTCAATATAGAATTAAACGATTATTAACATATAGTACAATTTCTCATGTAGGATTTTTACTATTAGCATTAGCTATTAATAACGAAGAATCAGTAGAATCATTCTTATTCTATCTAATCCAATATTCATTAACAAACATTAATGTATTCTTCATCTTAGTTGCATTTGGTTACTTATTACAAACTAAAGGATTATCTATTTATTCACCAATTCAATATATTAACCAATTGAAAGGTCAATTTAAAGTAAATCCTTTACTTGGATTAAGTCTTGCAATTTGTTTATTCTCTATGGCAGGTATCCCTCCTCTAGTAGGATTCTTTGGTAAACAGATGGTTTTATACGCAGCAACTCATAACGGAAACTTCTTCTTAGCATTTGTAGCTATTTTAGTAAGTGTAGTTAGTGCTGCATATTATTTAAGAGTTATTAAAGTTATTCATTTTGATCCGACTCCGGCATCGGAGATGGTCTCTCCAATGCCTTCATTGGCTCAATCAGCAGAGCTGAGTTCGTCTGATTCAAATAAAGGATCGGATATGGGTGCAGCCCAAATCCGACCGGTACTCGCCGGAGAATTAGCAACTTCAAGTAGTTTAGTTATTGCAACAATTACTCTTCTATTAATTTTCTTTATTATCAACCCAACACCATTATTAAACAGTGTTCACCTAATCACTCTAAATCTATTTTATTGGTAATGAGTACATTAACATTTTTTATCCTATTCATTCCTGTTTTAACTTTAGTTTTACTTGTAGTGAACCAATTATTAGCTGTTAATAAACCTTACAGTGAAAAAGTATCACCTTACGAATGTGGGTTTACTCCACTTGGTGATGCTAGACAGAAATTTTCTGTTCAATTCTATTTAGTTGCAATTCTATTTATCGTGTTTGATTTAGAAGTTCTATTCTTATTCCCATTTGCAGTATCTCTTTACGAGATCTCAACCATGGGATTTTGGATCGTAATTCTATTCCTAATCATTTTAACCATCGGTTACATTTATGAATGGAGTAAAGGAGCCCTTAAGTTCGTAAAAGATCCCACAACTTCTAAAATTAATCTTAACTAAATTATAATACAACTATCTGAGCTTCACAGATGGGAACAAGTTATGTCTGTCCCCAATTAATAATACTTGATAGCCCCAGGAAGGATTTATCTCTACTGGGAATATTATTTTAAATTAACGGATTATTAATATTATTTATTAATAATCCCCCCTTACTAGAACCTTTAGTCAACATGACAATACTATTTTAATTTATTGAAACCTACATATAACATCCCGGGGCGGGCGAGCCGCCCCGCACCCCGTGGGTAGGCAAGCTCCGCCCCGGGGCCAGGCGGGGCCGAAGGCCCCGCCTCACCCCGTTTTTATAAAAACGGGGCCAGGGGGCCGGGCGGCTTTGCCGATCCGGCCCCTTACCCCGGGGCGGCGGAGCCGCCCCGGGGCTTTAAATTAGCAGCTTCTTCTTTGGTATTTGGACATTCAGATTAAACTAAATTGTTAATGACCCCGGATCTTTGGTGGCACCCGCCGCGGGGAGGGATTATTATAAGTAAGGTGGCCTTACTTCTTATTAATAAATTTCCAAGAATACCTTGGTTATATAATAATAATGTAGTAGTCTAGATTAAATTTTTTATAAATCTCCGAAGGGTCCTAAGGGTCCTTCGGCCCTTCCTGGTCAAAGACCCGGTGGGTAATCTGGATTGATGTTTTACATCCGTTCTCTCTCTCTAGAATTTAATTCGACGGCTTGCCAGGAGACTTAAACCCTTAAGGGTTTATTAATCAATCTCCCCGCGGCGGTGGCACCACCCCCCCCTTGGGTTGGGGGTGACGCCCGCCGCGGGGCAGATTAAGAATCCGGTAGGTTGTATTAAATTAGCCGTAAGGTATTTGAGAACTAGAGGTACCGATTTGATAAAAAAGCACTGATAAATAAATAAAAATGTCAACTTTAGCTACAACTTTCTTAGTTAATAACCCACTAGAGCAATTTGAAATTAATGATTTTGTTTTCATTTTAGCTCCAATCTTTGGATTTACTAAATTATCTTTAACTAACATCGGATTCTATTTAATTATGGTAGTGGTAATCACTATCGGAATGAATGTTTTATCTCGAAATAACGGTTATGTTATCCCTTCTCGATGGGCTATTCATTCTGAATCTGTATACGGATCTATCTTAAATCTAGTTCGAGAACAAATTGGACCAAAAAACGAAGTTTATGTTCCATTCATTTTCACTTTATTCAATTTTGTATTAATTAGTAATTTAGTTGGTTTAGTACCTTATTCTTTCACAACTACTTCTCACTTAGTGTTAACTATGAGTTTAGCAACAGCTATTCTTATCGGAGTAACTATTATTGGATTCCAACGACATGGATTAGGATTCTTTGCATTCTTCATTCCTGCTGGTACTCCTTTAGCTTTAGTATTCTTATTAGTAGCTATTGAATTAATTTCTTACTTAGCTCGAGCAGTTTCTTTAGGTGTTCGATTAGGTGCTAATATGATTGCAGGTCACTCTCTATTAAAAATTATTTCTACATTCACAATGAAGGCAGTAGTAGCTGGACCAGTTCTACTATTAGTTAGTGTTCTTCCTATGGTATTCTTAACTGCTTTAACAGGACTAGAATTTGGTATTGGTATGTTACAAGCATATGTTTTCACAATTTTAACTTGTTCTTACCTAAAAGATGCTATCGAGTTACACTAATCCTAAATAGACTAGTCTGTCTGAGGTGGCTTTGCCACCCCGGGCCCTAGTAATAATGTGTAACATTATTATTCATAAACAAAAAATCATCAGCAGGACTTCGACTGGCTCTGCCGGCCGATAATAAGTGAGTGTCTGCTCCCGCTGGACAGTGAAGGGTCCCCCTTCACTGTCCAGCTTTTTTTAAGAGCAGGACTTATATTTCTGTATGATGTATTTATGAATTATTTAATTTATTTATTTTATCTAAGGGATATCGTTCATAAGAATTTATGTTAAATATGCTTAAATCATTAAATATCATTTCTCCTGTATGGAATGATGCTCCTGAGCCTTGGCAATGGGCTTTCCAAGATGGTGCATCACCTTCGTACGAAGGAATTGTAGAATTACATGATCAAATTATGTTCTATCTAGTAATTATTTTATTTGGAGTTTCTTGGATCTTAACTTCAATTGTTGTAAACTTCGGTTCTAACAAAAATCAAATTGTTTACAAATACCATAACCATGGTACTTTAATTGAATTAATTTGGACTATTACTCCAGCTTTTGTATTAATTGCAATTGCTTTCCCTAGTTTCAAATTATTATATTTAATGGATGAAGTAATTGATCCTGCTATGACAATTAAAGCATTAGGACACCAATGGTATTGGTCTTACGAGTACTCTGATTTTGTTAACGAAGATGGAGAGTCTATTGAATTTGATTCTTACTTAGTTCCAACAGATGACTTAGAAGAAGGTCAACTACGACTTTTAGAAGTAGATAACCGAGTAGTAGTTCCAGTAGGAACTCACATCCGATTTATCGTTACAGGAGCTGATGTAATTCATTCATTTGCTGTTCCTTCTTTAGGACTTAAAATTGATGCCATCCCTGGACGATTAAACCAAACTTCAGTTTTAGTAGAACGAGAAGGAGTTTACTACGGACAATGTTCAGAAATTTGTGGTGTTCACCACGGGTAGGTAATAAGCCCCCCCATTATTAAATGGGGATAATCTCACTATATGCTGGAAACCCCTAAAACCTAATCTACCTAAATCCCTTTTGGGTATTTTACCCCGGGCGCTTTGCGCCCGGGGCTAAATGGTAACAATGATTAGGATATTACAATGGGCAATCAGCAGGAAACTATAATAAAATAGGCTCCCCAGAGACTACATGTGAGACATTCAATTAAATTGAATGAAGATATAGTCCCATCCATGACGAGATTCATGGCGGTTATCCCGGAGCTATTATAAAATAATCACTCTTGGCTGCATTCATTGCAGCCTAAGTGGTACGAAAGGATTTCCTTTTGGGCTTAAGAAAATGTTATGCCAATTGCTGTAGAGGCCGTATCATTAGAAAAATACTTAGCTTGGTTAAACGAGCAAGCCTAGTATTTTCTTAATACTCCCCGGGGCGAGCGACATCACACCTTAGGGTGATGATGCCACCGCCCCGGGGCCGAATTTATCTAACCACTAATCTATAACCACCCCCTCCTTAGACCCTTTAGCTTGATTTACCCAATAAAGTTTTTAAAAGGCCCAAATGGGGTCATAGTTATCATTAACTAGTTTCAGCCGGTATAAATATAAATACCCTTAACTGTGTTTATATCTGACCACAGTTGTCATTAACCATATTTAATATAGATTTTGACTATACTATTATAATCACTCCCTCCTTAGACCCTTTAGATTATAATTGGCATAATCTATAACCCCTCGGGCCGCCGGCGTTTACTAATTGTATAAATATTATATAAAAGAAAGAAAATTGGTCGAATCCTAATTCGACTGATAATCATACTTTGTGTAAAGACCTCATGGTACAATGGTTAAGACACCACAACTTCACTGTGGGAATATCGGTTCGATTCCGATTGGGGTTAATATTTTCAAGATAGATCGCGTAGCGTTTTTATTATTGTGTGGGCTTACGCCCGGTATAAAATTATACCCACCCCCTCATTAAAACCCTTAACCTTAAACATATAACTCCATACATCCGCGCCGCAACCGATGCTGCGGCGCATAGAATAAAAATGAAGTTCAGAAGACAGCCATACACCTCCGTGTACACCGGGCAGCACACCGTCAACTCGTACGTTGACGGCTATTGATTAAACGTTGTACCTCCTACATTTTACCCCCCTTTAAACCCCTCACATCCTAACAGAGACACTATTTTTCACTAAACACCCTTAAAACCTGTGTTGTTGGAGGTACAACTTAACCCTCCTATCACCTTACTACCCCCTCACCTGCTGTATGCAGTTAATATATACCAAAGACTTAGTATGTACCCTTTAGAGCTGCGGGGAGGTTTATATGAAACTAATAATTATATTTAGTAAAATATAAGTAACAAATAAGATTTTAATTTCTAATATTTTCTGTTTTGTTTTAATGAGCCACCTAGTGGACCATTAAATTAAATAGAAAAGAGGGTCTATGATCCTACCAAATTAGAATAGTAAGTAAAAATTTAAACTTAGTTTCGAGTGAATGCTATCTAGGGACTTGACACATGCGAGTCGAATGCCAAATACTTGTATTTGGACATGGCGAACGGGTGAGTAACGAATAGGCAAGCTACCCATAGGATTGGTGGAATACCAAATATTGAAAGGATTAATTCCGCCTATGGATGTACCTATTGAATAGATTAGGTAGTTGGTAAGGTAACGGCTTACCAAGCCAATGATCTATAGTTGGTCTGAGAGGACGATCAACCACAGTGGGAATGAGAAAGGCCCACACGAGCAAAGTATCGGCAGCAGTGCGGAATCTTGGTCAATGGCCGAAAGGCTGAACCAGTCACCTAGAAGGACGGATACATTAATTTGATAAAGTCCTAACGGAAAGGAGGATAATGACTGTACTTTCCTATTAATCCCGACCAATCTCGTGCCAGCAGTCGCGGTAATACGAGAGGGGTAAGCATTATTCATCATTAATGGGTCTAAAGGGTACGTAGGCTGTATCATAAGACTGGAAGGTATCGAACTAAATGAATAAGAGCTTTTCAGTAACTATGAAACTAGAGTGTAATGGAGGAAAGAGGAACTCCGAGAGTAGGGATGGAATCTGTTGATCCTCGGAAGACCGCTTAAGGCGAAGGCTTCTTTCTAACTAAACACTGACGCTGAGGTACGAAAGTATGGGGAGCAAAACGGATTAGAGACCCGTGTAGTCCATACCGTAAACGATGAGTGCCTTAGATTGGTTATTAATCAGTCTATAAATGTAGATTAAAGCACTCCACCTGGGGAGTACTGCCGCAAGGTTGAAACCCAAAAGTATAGAGGGTCTTGAAAACCAGCAGTGAAGCATGTTGTTTAATGTGATGATCCGCACAACATCTTACCACTCCTTGAATGCTACACAGGCGTTGCATGGCTGTCTTCAGTTCGTGTCGTGAGATGTAAGGTTAAGTCCGCATAACGAACAAAACCCTTGCAACTAGTTAATATCTAGTTGAGCATCCAGTGATAAACTGGAATAATTAGGACTAAGACAAGCCCTCATGGCCCTTATGGAGTGGGCTACAGACGTGCAGCTAGGGGGAATACAAAAGGATCCAATAAGGTAACTTGGAGGTAATCCCCAAATTTCCCCTTTGTGGATTGAGCTCTGTAACTCGAGCTCATGAATTAGGAATTGCTAGTAATCGTGAATCACCACGTCACGGTGAAATTAAAGCTTCAAGATCTACTAACTGCCTGTCACGGGCTGGGAGTAAGCTATACCTGAAGTTGTCTAAAGACATCCAAGGATAGTAAACGACTGGTCTGAAGTCATAACAAGGTAGCCGTTCGGGAACGAGTGGCTGAATGGTTATTACCGGGGGGACAATAAGTCCCTCCCCCTAATACTTAAACCCTTTATATACATACAGGAGCAGCTCTAAATATGAGAGTGTTCCAGTATGGGGATTAGATGGGGTTTAGAGATAAAGTGTCCTTATATGAGGAATGAGAGGTTTTTAATAGGGAGGGGGTATAAATAACCTATAGAAGAGTATATGATGGTGGGCCTAGTCTTATTAAATAAGATTAGACCCTTGATTTTTATCTTCTAAAGATACACAGATTACGCTGCGTATAATAGTAAGAATGCCATCATTAATGCGAAAAGACCAATTGCTTCTGTTAATGCGACAATATATGTTATCATAGAAGCTCTTTATCTTCTATTTCAATCTGTTACCAGATTGTTCAGACTATGTCATCAACATCAATAAATTAATATTAATGTTGTCGGGCACTCGTGTTCAGATTATTGCTAGTGTAGCTCACTGATTAGTCGTTGAACGTTTGTATACCTATTAAAACACTGATATACACTTCGCTGCAAATTGTCCAATAATAATGATTGGAGTTCTTGCAATTCACCCGATGTTTCCACATGATCTCACGATCAAGGGGGGCACACATTTTACCCAAGAATTGTGTAAGAGAATAATTGAGGTCGTAAAGAAGGGTTTCGAGAAGTAGAGTTAATTAAAGCTGCGAATACTAATCCAACCGGATTAATCCGACTTACCTTCAATTTTAAATCGATATTTATCATTGAAGCTAAATCGGTCAGTTTGCTCAATATCTTTCGATACTGACCGGACTATATCTTCATCCAGAAATTGATTCATAACTGGAGCATCACGTGTAGTCTCTGAGGAACCCGGATATTCCGGTTTCCTGCTGATTGTCCAATCTTGTAAATTGTCACCACTTAGGTATTACAAGCTCTAAGGAGTTTCCAGCATATGGTGATGTACTAAGAATAGAATATTTATTGTTATAAATATATGCTATACTATAGGCATTAAATTAGTTTACCTACTCCAGCTCCTGCTAGTCCAATAGTCGCTAATCCTGCTCCTAAAATTTTAGCTGCTGCTACCATAATTTTTTATTTATCCAGCCAAAGGCTAGTTAAGATAAAACATTTGTGAAAGGTATGGATTTAATCCATTGAGAAATTACCAAACGGCACACGGGCCGCGATCTTAATAACAACCCAGAGGGTTGTTATTAAGGAAAATATTAATTTTACAGCCCGAGTTATATTGCCTATTATCATTACTTATATAAATCTATTTATAGCCCTGGGGCTCTAATAATTTTACCCCAATCATTGGAGTGGTATGTTAAATCTTAAGGGTTTTTAGTTAAGAGGAGGTGGTAGGTTGTGTTTAGTATTAAGGGGTTTTATGTAGAGAGGGGGGTGGGGGGCGACTATGCCGCCCCCCACCCCCGGAGAGGGGTGGTTATTTAAAATAAAGTAAATTGAAGGCCCCACCAGGTGACCCAGTAGAACCATGTCAAAGGCCATCCCGCGCAATGCGCGGGATGGCCAGCCGGGCCTAAAGGCCCGGCCGGTTTAAGGTTTATCTTAACCCAGGCCGCCAAAGGCGGTCCTTAAGTAGTTAAGATAAACCCATACATATAATTATTTAGTCGATACTGTTTTATTTTCATCTGCTGCTAAATCCATAAGTGTATTTTCTACGATACCTACTACCGGTAAGATAATAAGGAACCATGAGAAATAAAACACTGTTGCAGCTTGTCCAAGTGTAATGAACGGCTCTTCAACATGTTGTCCTCCACACCATAATAAGATTAAGAAATCTACTACTAATAGCCAGAAAGCTAATTTCATTAATGGTCGGAAGGCTGAACCTCTAACTCTTGAAGTGTCTAATAAAGGCATAGCTAAAAGAATTAATAGAGAACCAAACATAGCAATAACTCCTCCTAATTTATCAGGAATTGATCGTAAAATTGCATAGAAAGGTAATAGATACCACTCTGGTACAATAGAAGCTGGAGTTTGCATTGGGTTTGCTGGAATATAATTATCAGGATGACCTAATTTATTAGGTGCATAGAATAAGAATAAAGCTAATACTAAGAAGAATAAGAAAATAGTTACTAAATCTTTAAATGTATAATAAGGATGCATATAAAGTCTATCAGCATTTGCTGTAATTCCTAGAGGGTTACTTGATCCATGCTCATGTAAAGTTAATAAGTGCATAGCTGCTAAAGCTGCTAAAATGAATGGTAATAAGTAGTGAAGACTGAAGAATCGGTTTAGAGTAGCATTATCTACGGAAAAACCTCCCCAGATAAATTCTACCAAATCTTTACCGATCCAAGGGATAGCAGAAAGTAAATTAGTAATTACAGTTGCTCCCCATAGACTCATTTGTCCCCAGGGTAGTACATAACCCAGGAATCCTGTAGCCATCATTAAAATTAAGATGATAACACCAATACTCCATGGTAAAACTCGAGGAGCTTTGTATGAACCATAGTATAATCCTCTACCGATATGTAAATATACAAATAAGAAGAAGAATGATGCAGTATTAGCATGAAGATATCTAATCATCCATCCATAGTTAACATCTCTCATAATATGTTCTACACTAATAAAAGCTAGATCAATATTTGGAGTGTAGTGCATGGCTAATGTTACTCCAGTTACAATTTGGATAACTAAACATAAAGCTAGTAAAGATCCAAAATTCCAAGCATAATTAAGATTAGAAGGTTGAGGTGAATCAATCATGTAACTATTAGCAAGACTTAAAAGGGAATGACTCTTTAGTAATTTCATTAAAAATAAAATTAATTTAGGCTGATAAGAGGAGTTACCTCAATTTATCGAAAATTCCATTACAATAAAATTACCCAGGGCGTGCGCCCCGGCCCTTTAGGCTGGGGTTAACCAGACCTGGGGGATTGTAATAAATCCGGTGGATTTTTTTGATAAACAAAAACATGTAAAATGCAAAACTAAATAAAGCCGAGCGGCCGCAGCCGCTTGGCTTTATTTATACATGGCCAAGAATTCATAAAATTCTTTTGCCACCGGGGCTGCGCCCCGGGTCCAAAATATGGTATATTTTTCCTAAATGACAAAGCCTAATTATCAAGCCCCCCTATTAGGCTCACCCATGGGGGTACTGGGGCGTCAGTGCCGGGAATTTGTATTATTACCCACCGGGTCTCCGGAGAATATTATCTTAATACAAATTTTTAATTCTTACTTATAGGGGTCAGGCTCATCCCCGGGGCGATCCGCCCAGGGGATGAGACTTATTAGTTACTTATATATAACCTTTTAATAGAGAAGGGGGGTGGTTATTAATATAATGTTAATCTAAATATTACTGATTTGAAGTTATCCTCCCCACCAGTATACACTAATGAATAAGAATAGCCAAACTACATCTACGAAGTGCCAGTACAGAATTGCTTGTTCAAATCCTAAGTGGTGGTGATCTGTTAAATGATATGACAGAACTCGGAATAATCCTACAGTTAAGAAGATTGTACCTACAATAACGTGAATTCCGTGGAATCCAGTAGCCATATAGAAAGTAGATCCATAAACACCATCACTGAATGTGAATGGAGCATTATAGTACTCAAATGCTTGGAAACCTGTGAAAACTGCAGCTAAAGCAACAGTTGCGATTAATCCATAAATAACTCCTGCTCGGTTACCTTGGATTAGGCTATGATGAGCATAAGTTACAGTAGCACCTGAAGAAAGTAAAATTACTGTATTTAGTAATGGTACCTCCCACAATATCCCTATTAATTTCTTAATAATATTTGTTTATAATTTATAATAGGGGCCTCGGGCCCGACCCTCGGACAAGCAGAGGTCCTCCGGGGCCGCCCTCGGCCCCGAGTTTATAGAATTTACTTTAATATAGATTCTATACCCATTTTTATGAGTTTGAATAGTATTGTTTATATTAAATTTACAGCCCGGGGCCGCGCAGCGGCCCTGGGTAAAGAGAAGGCCGGGCAAAGCCCGGCCCTCTTGGCAATTTTATATAAATTATAAAACAACTACAAATATTTGAATATTGGACTATGTCTTCACCTTGGGCCGCCGCAGGCGGCCCGTACTCCCCGGGCGGCGGAGCCGCCCGGGGGGTTAATAAATTAGGTGTAAAGCGTGTAGTCTCTGAGGATCCCAGAGTTTGTTTGAAATATTATATGTGGTAGAATCTTTCCCCGAGGGGAATACCCCGAGGGGCAAGCCCCTCTGGGCTTAGATTTTACCAACCATGAACTCAATATAACTGTTTTGGTTTCCTGCTAATTGCCCATTGTTGCATATTTGAGATTGTCACCATTTAGGTACTCAAATCTTTAGGGGTTCCTAGCATATAGCTTTATGTTTACCACTTTATCACTAAAGTGGGCCCCTGGTTCGTTAAGGGTTTAGTGCCTCAATACCAGCTGGTGGCCAGTGAGCTCCTAATTCAACAGTAGGAGCTAATGATGAATGGAAGAATGCCCAGAAAATACTAATGAAGAAGAATACTTCAGAAATAACAAATAGAACAAAACCTAAACTTAATCCTTTTTGTACTGCAAAAGTATGATGTCCCTGGAAAGTCAAAACCCAATATCTTTCAATATCGGCCGGACTATATCTTTATGGTTCTCAAATGAGATGAGTTATACTCAAGATTTATGCTTTTTATTTATATACAGTTTAACACAAATTATGACCAATCTGTTTAATTATTTATTATGTCTTAATCTAATATTAGTTACAATTCGTTTAATCTCTTCTCTACCTAAATCAGTCAAATGATTATTAGTTAAGATTAAAGAATAAACTGTTTTAAAATCCTGATAATCTAAACCTTTTTCACCCATTAATGGATATTTATCAAAATAAGCAATTACTTTACTTAATTTTTCTCTTGATTCCACATGAATGTAATAAGTTGAATTTGGAATATTAAATGTAGTTCGTGTATTTTCTAATAAAGTAACATTAAAAAAATTAGCAATCATCTTCATATAAGGTTTACAAGAAGAATTATCAATTGGCAATTTAGGAATTTCTAAGGAATTATTAAGATTTAACTTATCAATTAGTTTATGAAATGTTAAAATCTTAGGTGTTCTTAGATAACCATTCATTAAATTAGTTAATTTAAGAACTCCTTTTTTATCGGCTACAACAAATCTTATTGTATTGTTTGATCCTGTTTTAAAAAATCCTGAATCTACAAATTGATGTAATTCATCATACATACTTAAGTTATTAGTATGGAAAGTAAACACAAATCGAGGATTAATTTTCTTCGATGTGCTTTCACTTGATTGAATTTCAATATGACCGTCTCCTTCTAATAACCCTGCTAAGTAAGAACCAATATGTTTGTATTCATTTAATTTATTATTAGACTTCATGGTAGTAGATAAACCACTTGATGTGGAAAGCATAAATCTACCAATGTTTAACGTATAGTCTCTGAGGATCCTACTCCGGATATTGTCCGTTTGGTTTCCTGCTGATTGTCCAATCTTTTGGATTGTTACTAATTTAGTACCAAAAGCTCTAAGGAGTTTCCAGCATACAGTTAAATTTATAGAGAGCACTTCATGGAAAGGTTCCATACCCTCTCTAGAAATATCTTTAAACCATAGTGTCATAGTAGAAACTAGAGAGATAAATCCAAGAGTTAATAAGAATAAACCATTAGAGTATCCTTGGAATGTCATTACTCCTGATAGAGTAACTACTAATAAAGAAAATGATACAGCAATTGGCCAAGGCGAAGCTTCAACTAAATGAAATGGATGCGCTTGAACTGATCTGTTCATAAATTTCGTTGTCATACTGTATATGTGATTCCTATAATACATTTCCCGGGGCTGACGCCCCTGACCCCCCAGGTCCCCCCTTCGGGGTGGGGGGCGGCATAGCCGCCCCCAAGGAGTGAACCTGACCCGGGGGCTATTGATAAATAGGCCCACTGAGGGCCCAAGAAAAGTCAATAATTAATTATTGAAATAGTAATATATCTCTTTTTAATACCCTACTTAATTTAAACCCGCGGCGGGCGGCACCCCCCGCCCTAAAGGGGGGTGATGCCACCGCCGCGGGCCCATTGTTTAATTGTCCCGGGGCTGACGCCCCAACCAGGTCAGGGATGACCCAGACCTGGAATATTCAATTATCTCGAATCTATGATTCGAAAGTCGGCGGGGGCCCAGAGGGCCCCCGCTGACAGGGCCCGCGCGAGCGCGGGCCCCGTCTTAATACCTTCGATCCCCCACTTCGCTCCCCCGGGGGCAAAGCCCCCGGGGAATTAGAGAAGTGGGGGTCCGATGGGGACCCCGCTAAGCGCGCATTGCGCGCAGGGATAAGTGGGAAATAAGTTAAATTTCGGGGCAGCAAGCTGCCCCTGCCCTGGTCTGATGCCCAGTCCAAGGCGATGCGGGCCGGTTTTAACCCTCTGGCTCAGGGCGGCGTAGCCGCCCGGGGCCAGAGGGTTATTATTAAAGGTCCCGGGGACGGGTGAACCCCAGACCTGGGAGTACCGGGGGGCCCCCGACCCGGGGAAAATCTTAATACGGGGCCCGCTACATCGGCTTTGTGGGCCGACGCTAATTTATTAGCATTTAACCTTTACTTTTAATAATTATACTTATCCCGAATCCCGAGAGGTATTTGTACCTCGGGCCATCTTGATAGATCGTTACCAGAGAATCTACGGCCCCGGGGCGGTGGCATCATCACTCTAAGGTGTGATGTCGCCCGCCCCGGGGATAAATATCATCAACCACGATCCCAAATAATATCCTATGCCCCCGGGCCGCGCTTCGCGCGGCCCGGGCCCTTCGCGCCCGGGCTATCGGAGATTATATTGTGAAAGGGCTCATGGTTGATTTATGCCTTTGGGATAATTTATTGTTGAAGTATACTGGTGTCTTAATCATGTCTTTAGTATTTAAATCCAGTTTCAGTGTAATATTTTTATCCCTCCCCGCTCTTGGGCTTAAAAATACAAAGTACAAAGACCTAGAAAAGAATCAAGAACTTGTAAACAAAATTCAAGACTTTAACAGGGGAAACAATACAAATACACAACCCAATATCAACCCAGACTCACAAGCCAACAGCCCATTTGAAAACTTCGACTTGTCAAACATTATGGAAAACACCAATTTCGACTTCTACAATTACGCTGGACTATCAGTAATGTTAAACTCTCTTTGGTTAATCACAATCTTCACAATTCTAGTCTTCAACAACTTCATTGTGAAGAGACTAGACAGCAATAAGATTAACAATCCGTTAGGATCGAAAGTTGTGAAGATTTACTCCGGCCCGCGGCGGCGGCACCACCCCCCTTTTGGTTGGGGGGTGACGCCCGCCGCGGGAACTTTTATCAATGTTGAGAATTATACTCTGATTGGTCTTGCGATCATCCCCTTAGCATCTCAGTTATATGTAGGTTACCTCGTATTCACACATTAAACATCAAGAAGCCCAACCCTTGATCAAACACTTATCACAGAGATACAACATCAATCCCACTCTATTATATTTTAAATAAATAAATAACCTATTATAACCCTAAACAACACTATATAATTAAACAAAGCGGATTGCTCATAGGAGAGTGTACTACCCTGTAGTCAATTAAAATATATGATATTCTTATAATGATGCCATATTTATAACCGCCGCGCGGCGGTGGCACCACCCCCAATTGGGGGTGACGCCCGCCGCGCGGATTTATTTTTGTGAGCCGCCCCGGGTATTAAATAATGGGCCGGGCGGCGGTGGCACCACCCCCCCTTTGGATTGGGGGGTGACGCCCGCCGCCCGGGTTTTATTAGTGGGGGTAGTTATTTATAATAAAATTGGTTATCCCACTCCTAAATGAATAGAGTGGGACTCGAACCCACAAGGATTATTATATCCATAGTTTAGCAAACTACTTCCTTACCGATTCGGTCATCTATCCTTTGCCAAAATATCCCCCGGGTCTGGGCTATCCCTAACCCGGGTTGGGGTTTATTGCATTGGGCGCTTCTATTAGCGCCCTCCGCTCTGGGTCTGGCGGGCCCCGTATTAAGATTTTCTCCGGAGAATAATTATTCTGGGAGGATGCACGAGGGTTTCTCGGGCATAAATATTTATTATAGGGAATAGTAGATTCGAACTACTGACATTTAATGTGTAAAATTAACACTCTAACCCCTGAGCTAATCCCCTAATTTGCGGTGACGATTACATCATCACCGAATTATTGTTACTTATAATATTATGTAAGGCCCTCCTGGGCGAATAATCGCCTAGGAGGGCTTAGTTGGGGCGTCGGGGCCCGCGGGTGGCTCCGCCGCCCGCGGGACTATTAAAGTTATTTAAAGCCCCGGTCCGACGGCGCAACGCGCCGTCGGGATAAGGAACTCGGGCGGCTTTGCACGCCCGAGTTTTCTAGCCCCGCGCGCGGAGCGCGCGTGGGTCTGGAGAGGGGCCGCCAAAATTAATATTTTCCTTAATAACAACCCTCTGGGTTGTTATTAAGATCGCGGCCCCACACAAGGGTGAAAACCCGGAATCGAACCGGGAACCGTTAGTACCACAAACTAATGTTCTGCCGATTGAACTATTCCCACCATCTAATTTAGGCCCCGACCGGTTATTCGAATAACCGGTCGGGGATGTATAGCGTTTCAGAGGAGTTGAACCTCTACCAACAAGAGCCGAAATCCTGTACTCTACCAATTAAGCTAGAAACGCTCTTACGAAAGCGTTTCATGAATAAGCCCAGAAGCGGCTCGCCACCCCGGGAATAATATTATTCTAGAAACGCATATATTATTACTTATAAATTGGGCGGGCAACGCCTTCCCCGCTAGATTGGGGGCGGGCTAAGCCCCCCTATTAGGGCCGGCTACTCCCTTTAAGGACCTGAGGGTACCGGGGCGTCGGGGCCCGCGGGTGGCTCCGCCGCCCGCGGGATTATTAAAGTTATTTAAAGCCCCGGGGGCTTTATCAACGCTATCATGATCTAAATGTCCCTCCCCGCGGCGGGCGTCACCCCCCAACCAAAAGGGGGGTGGTGCCGCCGCCGCGGGGCCGATTTAAAGGATTTTACGGGGCGGCTCGCCGCCCCGGTGAACTCAGGGCCGACCGATCGGCCCGCGGGTTTAGTGTTATTATTAAAATATAATTTGCAAGTGGCGAGACTCGAACTCGCAGTAGTTCCCTTGGAAGGGGAGAGCATTAACCAATTATGCTACACTTGCTTTCTTTTATTTAATACCCGGGGCGGCTCGCCGCCCCTTTTGGGAGCCACCCCCCCATTTGGTTGGGGGGGCGACCAAAAGCTCCCTCCCCGGCGGCGCTACGCGCCGCCGGGGAGGGGGTGAGGCCCGGGCGGCGTAGCCGCCCGGGCCTGGCGGGACAAAATTATTTTTAAGATGTATAAAAGCATGGCGAGGTTATAGACTAAAGATAATAATAGATATCTGCCCCGTTCTTTGGTGGCACCCCCCCCCTTGGGTGCCACCGCCGCGGGGAGGTTGAAAACTTAAGATAGCCCCAGCCCTTAAAGTTTTAAAGGGGCCCGGATGGTGCCATTGGTGTCATTAATCAAATTCAACACTAAATTTGCCCATTATTGGCCGCGCTTCGCGCGGCCCGGGCCTAAAACCCTGCTTTTAACCCTTTAACTAATAGGTGGTGACTATTTACATAGTCAGATAGATAGACGAGGCAAATGGGACTTGAACCCATATACACTTACGTGACAAGTAAGGACTCTACCAATTAAGCTACTGCCCCATTGGCCCACCGGATGATCCTATGTCCCTTGGGACTAAGGTAGCCCCCCGCGGGCCCGTTATTTGGTGGCACCCCCCAATTGGGGGGGCGCCCAAAAGGGGGGCGGAGCCCCCCTATCCCGCCTTAAAAATAAGACGGGCCCGGGGCGGGCGAGCCGCCCCGCACCCCGTGGGGAGGCGAGCTCCGCCCCGGGGCCAGGCGGGGCCGAAGGCCCCGCCTCACCCCGTTTTTATAAAAACGGGGCTATATTTAGATTACGATTGGCAGGACTTGAACCTGCAAGGTATTACTACCAGCTGAACCTAAATCAACCATGTTTGCCAATTTCATCACAATCGTCAAAAAATGTTACCCAGAATCTAGGGTGAACCTGATTCTGGGCGTCGGGCGGCGGAGCCCACCTTCCAGAGAAGGTGGGCCTTTTATACCTCCCCGCGGCGGTGGCACCACCCCCCGGGTGACGCCCGCCGCTTTGGGGCGTCCCCCCAATTGGGGGGGGTGCCACCAAAGAGCTCCCTCCCCGGCGGCGCGTAGCGCCGCCGGGGAGGGGGTGAGGCCCGGGCGGCTACGCCGCCCGGGCCTGGCGGGGCAAAGTTAACATTTTAGCGGTAGGCCGGATACCCACTTCATCGGCCCTCCTGGCCTAAGCTATAAGATAAGTAATAATTTATTTATAGCTTACCTAGTTCAAAGGAAGAACAGGGTACTTCTAATACCCAAATCCAGGATCGAAACCTGGGGTGAGTAATTAATTCCCCGGGGCCCAATTAAATATAATTTACCGAGGGCCCGCCCCGCGGGCCCTTACCCTTAGGGTGAGGGGTCGCCCCGGGGCTAAATAAGACTCCGGGCGGCGGGTGTCACCCCCAAGGGGGGGGTGGTGCCACCGCCGCCCGGTCATTAAATAATCACTTGTTCATCTTAATAATAACCTTGATTACTATTTATTCCCAACTAACCAAATTCTTGGTTTGATGTAGGGCTTCGCCCTTAGCCTTCTTCGTCGGATGGCCCGGGGCCGGGCTTTGCCCGCCCCCGGACCCCGTTAAGGAGAGGCGCTCCCCAGGTTGGGGGCGGCTACGCCGCCCCCACCTTGGGAAAGGCCCGGGAGAAAATATCAGGTTGGTAAGATTTGAACTTACACTATTTTACACCCAAAGTAAATGCCTTACCAGATTAGGCTACAACCTGATTATTTAATTCCAAATGCCCAGAAATATATAAATATATTTCTGGGCATTGAGCCGCGCAGCGGCTCTTCGCCCTGCGCAACAATACTTCGTTCCCCGCCCGGATCCTTTTTTTTGGAGCCACCCCCCCAATTTGGTTGGGGGGGGCGACAAAAATAAAGGCGGGGGGAATTGGAGTTACCGAGACTCGAACTCGGACTACTCGTATGCAAAACGAGCCCTCTACCATTTAAGGGATAACCCCGGTGTGCCGCCGGTTCCTTTTTTTGGAGCCACCCCCCCTTGGGGGGGGCGACCAAAAGAAAGGGCGGGCGTACGATGCCGCCGGCCGGGGTCGAAGTTTATTGTTACTTATATAATATTTATATAATATATAAAGTTTGCACTCGAGGCCTAGGGCCGCCGGGGGCGGCCCTTAGCCTCGAGTGCCCCCAATTGGGGGCACTCGAGGCCTGTTTTTAAAATTAATTTATTAGTTAATAACATAAAGGTATACATTATTTATAATTAATTTATCCCCAATAGGGTTTCCCAACACTGAATGAACCCGTGGGTAGATGAATTTAAAAAATAAGATATAACGCTGTTATAGTTCAAAGGTAGAACGGTAAACTGTTAATTTATGTATAGAGGTTCGATTCCTCTTAACGGCTATATAAAATTTCATAGCCCAGGCGCATGAAGCGCCTGGGTAACGGGCTCGGGGTGGGCATCGCCTATCCCGAGGCTGTAGTGGTTTAATGCCACCTCAAACAAATATATTTGTTTGATCTAAGACCTAGGTCTTGGCCCCTTGGGCTTAGGGCTTGCCCTACCCCAAGGGGTAGGGGGCGACGCCCCCAGAAAAATTTAAGCCTGGGGGGCCAAAGGCCCCCCGTACTATTTGGGCCGTCTCGTCGGCTTTCTCTGGGCGGCACCCCCCAAACCAAAAGGGGGGGTGGTGCCACCAGAGAAAGAGCCCAAGTAATTTTTATTTCACAATATTATCCACGCTAAATGTGGTATAGATTAAGTAAGCCCTCCTATTAGGGCCGGCAACGCCCTTTAAGGGCCTGGGGGCACCGGGGTATTAAATTAATTTAAGGCCCCAGGTATATTTCTGAACAGTCTTAGAATATATAAATTAATTAAATATTTAGTATTTAATTAGATACCCGGGGCGTAAGCCCCGGGGTGAATTTAATAATTCCCTTACCCGGGCGTTTCGCGCCCGGGCTATGGGAATTATTAATAAGTCCTAATTTAATAGGCCCCGGGGCCGGGCTCGGCCCCTGATTCACGGGTTAGGGGCGGCTCGCCGCCCCCGGGATTTTTTAGTTTACATGAACGCAATTCTATTAGATCTATTGGCTTTTGGTTCAGTATTATCAGGTATTTTAGTAATTACATCACGAAATCCTGTAATTTCTGTTTTATTTTTAATTTCTACTTTTGTTAATGTAGCTTGTTATTTAATTTTATTAGGTATCAATTTTATTGGTCTTACATATTTAATTGTATATGTAGGAGCTATTGCGATTTTATTCTTATTCGTAATTATGATGTTAAATATTAAACTAGTTGAATTACAAGATTCTTCAGAAGATTATTCTAACCCATATCCATTAGCTTTTGTATTAGGTACTTTATTTGTAAGTGGTTTAAGTTTGACTAATTCAAATATTTCTAAATTTGATTTACCATCAATCTTTGATTCTATTAACTTATTATCATTTAAATCTGATGCATTAGAAACATTAACAGTTAGTCATTCAAATTGGGATAATGTATTTGTATCTATGGATCAAATCAACAGTATTGGTCAAGTATTATATACATCTCACGCATTATTCTTAATTGTGGCAAGTATGATTCTATTATTAGCGATGGTCGGACCTATTTGTCTTTGTTTAAAACCAACTAAACGAATTAGTTAATATTTGCCCATTGTTGGCCGCGCTTCGCGCGGCCTGACAACCCCCCCGGGCCGCGCTTCGCGCGGCCCGGGCCTCGGAAGCCCCGTTTTTATAAAAACGGGGTGAGGCGGGGCCTTCGGCCCCGCCTGGCCCCGGGGCGGAGCTCGCCTCCCCACGGGGTGCGGGGCGGCTCGCCCGCCCCGGGATCTTTTCCTGAGCCCGGGGGCCTCTCCCGGGCCTTACGACCCACGCGCTATGCGCGCGGGTCATAAGCTAATTACAGGCGTGTATTACTCGGTTCCCTGGCTCTTTTTTTAGGTGGCACCCCCCCCCTTGGGGGGGCCGCCCAAAAGCCGGCGGCATCGTACGCCCGGCCAGGGCCGAATATTAAACTGTGGTTAATAACCAACTAAATCAATCCACTAAGCTTTAATAGCTTGATGACGATAGAATTAATAATCAATTAATTTCCCGGGACTGGTCCCGTGGGTTAAATTTAATTGATTATTCATGTATTATAATTTACTCATGTTATTATCATTTATTGAGGTACTTATTGTTATTGTACCATTATTACTATCTGTAGCTTTCATGACTATTGCGGAACGAAAAGCTATGGGATCTATGCAAAGACGATTAGGACCTAATCGAGTAGGATATTATGGTTTACTACAACCATTTGCAGATGCATTAAAACTATTTGTTAAAGAATCAGTAATTCCTGCTCATTCGAATAAAGCTTTATTCTTATTTGCGCCTATTATTTCTTTAATTACTAGTTTATTAGCATGGGGAGTAGTTCCTTTTGGTGCAGGATTAACATTATCAGATCTTAGTCTAGGTATTTTATACCTATTAGCTGTAGGTTCTTTAGGTGTATACGGAGTTTTAATGGCTGGGTGGTCCGCCAACTCTAAATATGCTTTCTTAGGAGGATTACGAAGTACTGCCCAAATGGTTAGTTACGAAGTTGTAATGGGATTAATTATTCTTACTGTAGTATTATTAGTAGGATCATTAAATCTAACTAATATTATTCAAGCCCAAATTAATGTTTGGTATATTATTCCATTATTACCACTTTCTTTAATGTTCTTAATTTCAGTTATTGCTGAAACTAATAGAGCACCTTTTGATCTACCTGAGGCCGAGTCTGAGCTAGTAGCCGGATTCTTTACTGAGCATTCTTCTGTACCTTTCGTAATGTTTTTCTTAGCTGAGTATGCTTCTATTATTTTAATGTCTACATTTGTAGCTATGTTATTCTTAGGAGGATACTTAATTCCTTTTGTGTCTTTTGAAAACCCTACATTCTTCTCATTTGAAGGATTAGCACTAGGTCTTAAAACTTGTTTAATCTTATTTATTTATATTTGGGTAAACCGCACACTCTTGCCCCTTATTGGTTAATCACCAATATGCAAATCTAACTATATGCTGGAAACTCCTTAGAGCTTGTAATACCTTAATGGTGACAATTTACAAGATTGGACAATCAGCAGGAAACCAAACATCATTATTTAATGATGGAGTAGGATCCTCAGAGACTACACGTTAGACACCCTACATCTTATTTGATGGGTGATGATATAGTCCAGCCAATATCGAAAGATATAGGATTATTGAAGAGCTAGTTTCCCTAGATTACGATATGATCAACTTATGTCATTTACTTGGACTGGAATGTTACCTCTAACTCTAGGGTTTATCATCTTAGTTCCTTGTATCCTTATGGCATTTGAAATTGCTTAATCCCCGGGGAGGAATCTCCCCGGGCCCCCAGGTCCGGGATGTCCCGACCTAAGGTGGGGGGCTTACAATTAAATAATACGGGGACCGTTCGCGGTCACAGTGTTATTTATTTACACAATCCAGAGGGAAACTCTTCTGGATACATTATCTAACATATATTAACACCACCCCTCCACTAAAAACCCTTAAACCCTCGACGGAAGCCGAATCGTAGCAGACTCTCCGCCAGGTACTTCCGGCTGATTCTATCGTGGAATTTCTTGTAATCGAATTCGTAGATTCACTTCGCGTTCAGTACCTCTTGGATGATCTGAGTCCAGGCGGTTACGCTTCCTCTCCCCATTCTGTGTCCGTGTTGCCCGGCGTATAGTCGGGGGTTCACGTAGTAGTGGATCATTAGGTTTCACATCCAAAGGTAACATCTCCAGGCTTCCCCGGGGTTGTTGATCCATCTAAGGCTTCCGTCGAGGGCTGCGCCCGCGGCATTCGCCTAATGGTGTACACCCTAACCTAAAACGATTTTATATCCTCCAAACTTACGTTAAATCCTACTGAGTGTAATGGTGTATACCCTAACCTAAAACTATTTAAACAGGTTAGGTAGTCTCCTCTTGATATTATAGTGAATCTTTAGCCTCGGCCCCGCGGCGGCGGCACCCCCCCAATTGGGGGTGACGCCCGCCGCTTTGGGGCGTCCCCCCAATTGGGGGGGTGCCACCCAAAAGCTCCCCCCTGAATAATAAATCCCTTCTATATACTTTAGTATATGGGATCTGAAGGGGAAATAATCATAAAGATAGTGTATAATTTTTAATAAATTATATACACTATACATCATTATTTGGTTTCCTAATTAATAGTACTTACAGTACCGCCACGAGAAGGCATAATGAATGGTACCGGGGGGGGGGTGAGGCCCGGGCGGCGTAGCCGCCCGGGCCTGGCTTTTCTTTTTGTCGCCCCCCCAACCAAATTGGGGGGGTGGCTCCAAAAAAAAAGAGCTTTTCTTTTTGTCGCCCCCCCAATTGGGGGGGTGGCTCCAAAAAAAAAGAGTGGGGAGGAGATCTAATACCTTTGGGGTCAAAGCCCCCTTCGAGTTTTAGTCTCTACCCCGGGGCGGGAGGTTTAATTTTTAAAAGTAACTAGTCTATTTATTTAGTTGGGTTAGCTTAATGGTAAAGCACTCGATTTGTAATCGAGGTAATAGTAGTTCAAGTCTACTACCCAGCACAACAAAAGACATAATTGGTAATGCACTCGATTTGTAATCGAGGTAATAGTAGTTCAATTCTACTATCCCCGCGCGCTCATCTTAGCGCGCGGGGTCAGTGGTGGACTTTTACCACCCCAGGTATATAATTTTATTAACCGGAAATATTAGCCCAGCGGGATTGATGGTAAGTTTAATTGGGCTGTTGAATAATTGGTAATTCACCGACTTTTGATGTCGGCTAATGGGAGTTCGAGCCTTCCCAGCCCAGTAGTTAAAATTTATATTATTTTATACATAAGGGCTGGAGTTAATTTTGTAATAGCCTTAGGTCTAAACACATTTGCCCTCCTTAAATAATATAAAGCCCCTTCGCCGGCGGCGCTGCGCGCCGCCGGCGAAGGGGTGAGGGGGGGCCTTCGGCCCCCCCTGGCCCCGGGTATCCTATAAACTCTATCTGTGTTGTCCTCTGTTATACAATCCCTACGAATTATCAAGGGGCCCTTAGCCTCAGATAGGACTAATACTCATTACTATCTTATTGAGACTACCCCGCCTTGTCATAAGTCAGGTAGTTCTCATTAGTTTTATACCCCATATTCTATAGAGGGGGTGAATAACCACTCATAAGGTGGTTATTCACCCACCCCCTTATATACCCAAGTGCGCCCCTATCAAAGCGGAGCGCCGGCCGGGGTATCTTAGTTATTAGAAGGGATTTACCTAAATAATATTTTGATATACTATTTGTGTGAAATGTGTTCAGGATATTATTTGTCTACGTGGTATAATTTTATAATTGTGTGTAAATAACAAGTAAACATTGGTTATTTTTAATAAATTGATTAATAAAATAAGTATCCAATAATGATATGTAATGTATTACCAAGATGAAAAAGGGACTATCGGGGATGACTAGCCAATACATCCAAAGGAGGTAGTTTATACCAAAAATCGTAATGAATGATTTGATAATTACGATAATCCTAAGGGAAACCAATATAATAATAACTCTACGAACTGAAACATCTAAGTAGTAGAAGGAAAAGAAATCAACCGAGATCCCGTTAGTAGTGGTGAGCGAAAGCGGGTTAGCCTATTTTCTAACTAAATGGTTTATACCATTTGGTAAGTTCTTTCTTTAGTTTCGCCGGGCTCCGCCCGGCGACCATTGGAAGAATTAAAATTAAATTATAATTTGTTTGGAATGACAAACCATAGAGGGTGAAAGTCCCGTAATAAGATAAATTAGAAAAGTAGTAAGTAAGATGAGAGATAACTTGTCTGAATATAGGGGAACCATCCTCTAAGGCTAAATATGATGTATTGAGCGATAGTGAAGAGTACCGTGAGGGAACGTTGAAAAGTAAGTAGGTAACTGGTGAAAAGATCCTGAACCGGTAGTTCTATAAGCAGCAGGAATCTGAGTTTAAATACAAGATGACTGCGTACCTTTTGCATAATGGGTCAGCGAGTTAATCTGTGGTGCAAGTAGAAATACTTAGCGAAAGCGACTACGTTAAATGGGCAAGTACCATGGATTAGACCCGAAACCAGGTGATCTTACCATGACCAGGTCATTAAGGACCGAACCAGTGCCTGTGGCAATAGGCTTGGATGAGTTGTGGTAGGGGGTGAATTTTCGCCCGATTTAGCAGGCGACTGTTAATGAAACTAGCTCATAACGGTGAAACCTAAGGTAGAGATACTATGGCAATACCGTGGGAAGAATTTATAGATGACTGATCAAGTAACTATTATATATAGCTCTATTTATTCCCCGTAACGACTTCTAATGAAAATTAGGGGCTTCTAAACATATGTGTTATTTTTCTAGAGAGTAAAAAGGCTACGGCCTAAAGAACTTGTTGTGGTATTATGTTTTAAATTTACATATAACTAAAAATGAATATCTTATTAAACAAATTTATAAACTCGATTGAGTTTATTTATAAAAATCTACAAATTAAAGAATTGAGAAAACTAATTAATAAAGAGATTAGAAACCGACCAGGTATTTATTGTTTTGTCAATGCGACAAATGGAAATACTTATGTAGGATCTGCTAAAAATCTAAGAATTAGACTTAAAGGGCACTATTTAGGAACAAGATCTAATCTTATTCTTCAAAGAGCTATTTCTAAGTATGGAATTTCTCAGTTCTACTTTGTTGTATTAGAATATTGTGAGATCGAAGATTTAATCAAAAGAGAACAATATTATATTGATCAATTAGATCCTATCTACAATATTTTAAGAGTTGCTGGTTCTTCATTAGGTTATCAACATACTGAAGAATATAAAGAATTATTTAGTGGCGAGAAACATCCATTTTTTGGAAAAACTCATACTGAATTAACTAAAAGCCAAATTCAAGAATCTATGTTAGGTTCTACTAGATCTGAAGAGGTAAAGAATAAAATTAGAGATAGTTTGAAATCTAAAGACTTATCAGGAGCCAACAATCCCTTTTTTGGGAAAACTCATACAGACGAAAGTCTAAAAAAGATGAGTAAGGCTAATAGTGGAACTAAACATTATAACTGGAATAAACCGGCTCATAACGTTACACCTGTTTCTTTATATGATTTAGAAAATAATTTAATTAAAAACTTTAAATCTAAATCAGAACTAGCAGATTCTTTAGGTATTACTAGAAGAACTGTAAATAACTATTTGGAATCAGGTAAAGTATTTAAAGAAAAATGGCTATTTAAATAACACATTTAGGGGCAACACGCTAGCACTACTATCGATCAGATTGCTAAGATGTAAGATACATCTAAGGTAAATCAGTAGTTGAAGGTATAGTCTAAATCAATATGAAAGTATTGAAATTTTGGAAAGGCCAATCTAACCTGGAGATAGCTGGTATTCCGCGAAACATATTTTGGTATGTTGTCCTTCGTATCTGTAAACTGGTACAGCACTGGATACTATGTCCCTTGTGGACTTGATTGGGGGGTCGTGATGGCTCTATCAATAGAATCGGTTATTTAACCGATTCCCAAACATTTATTGTTTGGGAATCTAACCTCGGAATGGTTTACAGTTAATAAAGGACGGTCAGACTATAGGTGCTAAGGTCTTTAGTCGAGAGGGAAACAGCCCAGAACAAGAATTAAGGTCCCTAAATACTACTAAGTGAAATTAAGGTAGTCCATGAAATTACACAACCATTCGGTGGGCTTGGAAGCAGCCATCCGTTAATGAAAGCGTAATAGCTCAATGGTCTGTATTAATAAGTTTCAAGGGCACCGACAATGTATCGGGTCTAAGTAGTATACCGAGATCTTGTCCCAACATTATAAAGAATGTTGGAGGGTAGCGGAACACTCAGGACATGGTTGAAGGATAGGGTTTCCTTATCTGGACATAACTGAGGAGAGAATGCTGACATGAGTAACGTAAAAGTGGATAAAATCCCACTCGCCGAAAGCAGAAGGGTTTCATGGCTAGGCTCAACCTCCATGAGTAAAGTAACGGCCTCTAAGATTTTTAAAACTCAAAATGAGTGAACTCCGATAGGAGTAATCGATGAGAAAAACTAATTTAGATAACAGTTTTAATATTAATATATATCAGTAATGGTGTAATATTAATTTAAAATTCAGGAAATGATCTAATTATTTAACCGTACCCTAAACCGACACTGGTCTGCTGGTAGAATATACCAAGGCGTTGAGCGAATCATCTTGAAGGAACTCGGCAAAATGACTCCGTAACTTCGGGAGAAGGAGTACGATTTTTATGATCGTGGCACAGAATAGAAGAGTACGACTGTTTACTTAAAACACCGGTCTTTGCTAATAGGAAACTAGATGTATAAAGACTGATACCTGCTCAGTGCTGGTAAGTCAAGAGAGGCACTAATACGGTGCTGATTGAACCTCCAGTAAACAGCGGTTGTAACTATAACGATCCTCAGGTAGCGAAATACCTTGGCCACTAATTATGGTCGCGCATGAATGGTTTAACGATACTCTTACTGTCTCCAAGATGAGCTCAGTGAAATTGAATTATCCGTGCAGATGCGGATTACCATTAGCTAGACGGGAAGACCCTATGCAGCTTTACTGTAGTTAGTCATTGTGTGCTTATAATTAAGGTGTAGAATACAAGGGAGTCGATTAGACATCAGTGAAATACCTTGACTTGATTAGGAGCACGCTATACCAAATTTTTGGGACAGTGATTAATGGGCAGTTTATCTGGGGCGGATTTCTCCCATATAGTACCGGAGAAGTACAAAGGTCGGCTTAAATTGGATGGAAACCAATGGGCTAAAGATAGCCTAATTAAGTGTAATGGCATAAGCCGGCTTAACTGTAAGACTGACAAGTCATACAGATACGTAAGTAGGTCATAGTGATCCGGTGGTCCATCATGGAATGGCCATCGCTCAACGAATAAAAGTTACGCTAGGGATAACAGGCTGATCAATCTCGAGAGTCCATATTGACAGATTGGTTTGGCACCTCGATGTCGACTCATCACATCCTGGGGGTGTAGGCGCTCCCAAGGGTTCGGCTGTTCGCCGAGTAAAGTGGTACGTGAGTTGGGTTAAGTACGTCGTGAGACAGTACGGTTCCTATCTACTAATGGAATTAGAATCGGACAAGAACATTACTCTAGTACGAGAGGACCGAGTGATATGAACCTCTGGTATACCTGTTATTGTTTACTACCTATATTAGGTCTGTTACAGTACGGCAGGAAAGCTACGTTCAGAAAGGATAACTGCTGATAGCGTCTTAAGCGGGAAGCCCATCTTGACACGATTCTTTATTAGAGTGACTGTAGATCACAGTCTTAATAGGTTGCAGGTGTAAGCATAGTAATATGTTAAGCTGGGCAATACTAAATTCTCAAGTAACTTGGTAATAACATATCATCAAATATATCAAACGATATATATATAGATAAAGGGACTCAGGGCCGACCGGGCGGCCCCCCGGGATTAATCTTATCAATAATATAAAAATCCCACCGGTAACGAACCGAAAGGACGGAGTCCCTAGTTTTATAAAATAATAGGGCCTGGGATCTATGCCACCGCGGGCGGAGCCCCTATTGTGGGGTATAATCTATAGAACCTTTAGTTTAATACATTATTATAATATTAATCGACTATTTAGTTTCCCATTTATTATAATGGTACTTATAGAATCTACCACGAAAAGGTAAGTCGATCCTGTGTAAAGCACAGATATACAAAGATTCCCCCGGCCGGGGTTGTATTTAAGATTCCAAGGGGGTTATTATAACTCTTGAGCCCTTAGGGCGAAGGTTCGGTCCAAGGGCTTGACCCGGTCGCGCCTATGGCGCGGCCGGGTCTCCCTAAATCTTAGAGTCCCGGGGCGGAGCCCCGAGATCTATTTCGTTGGGGGCAGCGAAGCTGCCCCCTAATTTCGAGTCGGATTTACCGACTCAACTGTGCTACCCGTATATATTTGGGTAGCATAGTAAATTATTTAGACGCTAAGAACATTCGAGCTGATTGTACTAACATGAAGTTAGGTAAAATGTATTTAGATGCTACATATAGTAAAACCATAAGTAGAAGAAATGCGAATGATACTTGGTTTAAGAAATAAAATGGAACTAGTTGTGGCATTATGTTCTAAAAATAATTAATAAGTTAAGGGAAAGCCCGGAGGGGACTCGCCTTCCCCACCGGGCGGTGAGAGGCGAGTCCCCTCTCGGCCCCGCGGCGGTGGCACCACCCCCCTTGGGGTGCCACCCAAGAGCGGGGAGGATATTTAAAATTGGGAAATATGAATTATAAATACATAACCGCTGGGTAGTATTATTACTTATTGGTATTTTAATAATACCCCCGGTGCGGGGTGAACGCCCGGGGAA
>CALPDJ010000001.1:60000-65000 GCA_943193625.1 Mucor piriformis | reverse complement strand
TGTTGCCAGTCGAAATCTACTAATCCCATATGCTCACTATAACCATTCAATCGGTAGTAGCGACGGGCGGTGTGTACAAAGGGCAGGGACGTAATCAACGCAAGCTGATGACTTGCGCTTACTAGGAATTCCTCGTTGAAGAGCAATAATTACAATGCTCTATCCCCAGCACGATGAAATTTCAAAAGTTTACCCAGACCTTCCGGCCAAGGTTATAAACTCGCTGATTTCATCAGTGTAGCGCGCGTGCGGCCCAGAACATCTAAGGGCATCACAGACCTGTTATTGCCTAAAACTTCCTTCGGCTTGAAGCCGATAGTCTCTCTAAGAAGCTAGATTTATAAAATAAATTTATCAATTAAAAAATTGACCTTGCTATTTAGCAGAATAAGGTCTCGTTCGTTATCGGAATTAACCAGACAAATCACTCCACGAACTAAGAACGGCCATGCACCACCACCCATAGAATCTAGAAAGAGCTTTCAATCTGTCAATCCTTACTATGTCTGGACCTGGTGAGTTTCCCCGTGTTGAGTCAAATTAAGCCGCAGGCTCCACTCCTGGTGGTGCCCTTCCGTCAATTCCTTTAAGTTTCAGCCTTGCGTCCCATACTCCCCCCAGAACCCAAAAACTTTACTTTCGCTAAGATGCTGAACCAGTCATAATAAACAGGTCCAATCTCTAGTCGGCATAGTTTGTGGTTAAGACTACGACGGTATCTAATCGTCTTCGATCCCTTAACTTTAGACCTTGATCAATGAAAACGTCCTGGGTCAAATGCCTTCGCAGTAGTTTGTCTTCGGTCAATCCAAGAATTTCACCTCTAGCGACCAAATACAAATGCCCCCAACCGTTTCTATTCATCATTACTTAAGTTCCTGACCAACGAAATAGGGACAAAAGTCATATTTCATTATTCCATGCTAACACATTCAAGCTTAAAAGCCTGCTTTAAACACTCTGATTTGCTCATGGTAATTATTTGGATAGAGACTGCAGATAACCGAAGCTACCCACAGCATAACCAAAAAAAAAAGTCTCGGCAGAAACGAGCTTGATCAATGAAGACCAGGCCACTTCGCCTAAAGACTAAAATTTGACTACGGACGTTTTAACTGCAACAACTTTAATATACGCTATTGGAGCTGGAATTACCGCGGCTGCTGGCACCAGACTTGCCCTCCAATTGATCCTCGTTAAGGGATTTAAATTGTACTCATTCCAATTGCAAGACCATAATGGCCCTGCATTGTTATTTATTGTCACTACCTCCCCGTGTCGGGATTGGGTAATTTGCGCGCCTGCTGCCTTCCTTGGATGTGGTAGCCGTTTCTCAGGCTCCCTCTCCGGAATCGAACCCTAATTCCCCGTTACCCGTTGTAGGCATTGTAAGCCTCTATCTTACAATCTCAACCATGATAGGGCAGAAAATCGAGTGGACCGTCGCTAGCACAAGGCCATGCGATCCGCTAAATTATTATGAATCACCAAGGGAAACTGGTTTTACCCAGCGTTGGCTTTATCTAATAAGTGCACCCCTTCGTAAGTCGAGGCTTTTTTGCATGTATTAGCTCTAGAATTACCACGGTTATCCAAGTAGTAAAGAATATGTCACGTAGATCATAACTGATTTAATGAGCCATTCGCAGTTTCACAATATAAATTTATTTATACTTAGACATGCATGGCTTAATCTTTGAGACAAGCATATGACTACTGGCAGGATCAACCAGGTAACTAAATGAAAAGGAGCGTTCCAGCCCCGCAGGACTAGACGATTGCCCACGGCCTCAGCACGCAGACCCACCCTATGCTTTCAAATGAATTATTCTGGGAATATCAGCTCAATAAATAAATAGAGAACCGATAAACGTAACGAAGAGCTATGGTAGAAAAATAAATTTCTGCCCGGCGCAACAACGTCAATGATACCCTTAGCAATCCTATCAGTTTTTCTTGCAGGTTAACCTAACCGAGTTGTAATAACTTGGCCTGGAACTAGCTTGATGGACTCTCCATTTCCGCTGAAAATAAATTCGGCTTCGTGAAGGTTGCCCGGTTGTATTATTATATTTTTAACCAGTGAAGGAAAGAAATACACAATACCCAAATCTCCCGAGGATTAGGACTCATGATCAAAATACTGCGGTAATCAGCCCCGGAATGGTTGATGAAGCCATTCCAGAACTGCCCAGGGAAAGCGCTTCGGAGTCCACTATGGACTATCGTTAGATAGAACGCAGAAACACGAAGAATATGGGCGGGGTCGATTTAGACAAGTGTAGCAATTACTCAATAAAAAACTAATTTTATTTTTCTTCTACATATATCCTGGGGTATGAAAATTAACGACCCACAGCTGACGAAATAAAAAAATATGAAAAAACTGTCTTGAAAAATTTTTCGGTGTTTGAATATTTTTTTCCTACGGGGGGTCTACGGGAAGTCATACCAGGTCCAGCCAAAAAAAAAAATTTCAGCGGGATCCTACCGTAGGGTCCTACGGGGCCCAGCCAAAAAAAAAAATCTTCAGCGGACCCCCTACGGTAGGTTCCTACGGGGCCCAGCCAAAAAAAAAATAATCTTCAGCGGGATCCTACGGGAGGTCCAGGCAAAAAAATAAAATTATTCTTCAGCGGACCCCCTACCGTAGGTTCCTACGGGGCCCGGCCAAAAAAAAAAAATCTTCAGCGGGATCCTACGGGAGGCCCAGGCAAAAAAATAAAATTATTCTTCAGCGGATCCCCTACGGTAGGTTCCTACGGGGCCCAGCCAAAAAAAAATAATCTTCAGCGGGATCCTACCGTAGGATCCTACGGGAGGCCCAGCCAAAAAAAAAAAAATTATTCTTCAGCGGATCCCCTACGGTAGGTTCCTACGGGGCCCAGCCAAAAAAAAATAATCTTCAGCGGGATCCTACCGTAGGATCCTACGGGAGGCCCAGCCAAAAAAAAAAAAATTATTCTTCAGCGGATCCCCTACGGTAGGTTCCTACGGGGCCCAGCCAAAAAAAAAAATAATCTTCAGCGGGATCCTTCGGTAGGATTCTACGGTAGGATCCTGCGGGGGCCCAGCCAAAAAAAAATAAAAAAAAAAAAAAACAATGCGACCAACGGGCGTCGATCCCAGGTCCTCGTGGGCTTTAGTCTGATGCTCTACCATCTGAGCTAAGAGAAGAAAAAGTTTAATTGAACCGCTGCACTAATTTTGGCACAATAAATTTTTACAGAGCCCCAGCCAAAAAAGAAAAAAAAAAAAAAAAAAAGAATTATTCAGTGGAACCGCTACGGTAAGGTCCTACGGGGGCCTGGCCAAGAAAAAAAAAACTCTTCAGCGGGCCCAGCCATGAAGCTTAAGCGGAGCCGCTACGGTAGATGCCTAAAAGAATTATTTACTCGTTTACTTATTTACTTGTTTACTTATTTACTTATTTATTTCATATACCTTTCTTTTTATCTCATACACCTTTCTTTTTCTTTTTATTTTAATTACTTTTTATTACTTTTATACCTTTCTTTTTATTTTTATTACTTTTAATTACCTTTACACCTTTTTTTTTTTTTATTTTTTATTATTATTATTATTATTATTATTATTATTATTACGTTCTTTACTATTATTTTTTTTTTTTTTTTATTATTATTATTATTATTATTATTATTATTATTATTATTATTATTATTACTATTTTTTTTTTCTCTTTCTGCTTTTTTTATATAAAAAAAAAGAAAAAAAGACTGTATAGGAAGTAACAAAAGTAATAATAATAAAAAAAAATAAAAGAAAAAACAAATTGTATAGAAAGTAATAATAATAATAATAATAAAAGAAAATAAAAGAACAAAAGAAAAAAAACTGCATAGAAAGTAACAAAAGTAATAGTAATAAAAGAAAATAAAAGAAAAAAAGAAAATAAAAGAAAAAAAGATTAAAAGAAAAGAAAAAAAAACAAAATAAAAGAAAAATAAAAGAAAAAAAGAAAATAAACATGGGTGGGGTGGGAAAAAAATTAATACCTATAAAAGTTTTAGTGTAATAATTAATATAAGCTACGGCCATACAATATTGAAACCACCGGATCCCGTCCGATCTCCGCAGTTAAGCAATATCTGGACCAGTCAGTACTATGGTGGGGGACCACATGGGAATACTGGTTGCTGTAGTTTTTTTTGTTTTTGCCGTAGCTTTCTCAACGTCCCACGTTTATTCTTGGCTTGCCCCGTAGGACCTACCGTAGCTTTCTCAATGTCCCACGTTTTTTTTTTTTTTTTGCTGGACCGGTAGTTCCCCAGCGGGACCTACCGTAGGGCCAACCGTAACTCTCCAGCGGAAATTTTGCTTGCCCCCGTAGGACCTACCGTAGCTTTCTCAACGTCCCACGTTTTTTTTTTTTTTTTTGCTGGACCGGTAGTTCCCCAGCGGGACCTACCGTAGGACCTACCGTAGCTCTCCAGGGGAAATTTTGCTGGCCCCCGTAGGACCTACCGTAGCTTTCTCAACGTCCCACGTTTATTTATTTTTTTGCTGGACCGGTAGTTCCCCAGCGGGACCTACCGTAGGGCCAACCGTAACTCTCCAGCGGAAATTTTGCTTGCCCCCGTAGGACCTACCGTAGCTTTCTCAACGTCCCACGGTTATTTATTTTTTTGCTGGACCGGTAGTTCTCCAGCGGGACCTACCGTAGGACCTACCGTAGCTCCCCAGCGGAAACTTCACATGCCCCCGTAGGACCTACCGTAGCTCTCTCAACGTCCCACGTTTATTTCTTTTTAACTGGACCGGTAGTTGTCCAGCGGGGCCTTCCCTTTCCCCCGTAGGACCTACCGTAGGATCTGCTGTAACTCTCCTGCGGAACCTTCGCCCACCCCCGTAGGACCTACCGTTGCTTTCTCAACGTCCCACATTTACTTTATTTTTTTACTTGACCGGCGGTTCTCCAGCGGAGCCTTCGCTTGCCCCCGTAGGACCTACCGTAGCTCTCCAGCGGAACTTTCGCCTGC
>CALPDJ010000001.1:50000-52500 GCA_943193625.1 Mucor piriformis | reverse complement strand
AAAAAAATATGAAAAAACTGTCTTGAAAAATTTTTCGGTGTTTGAATATTTTTTTCCTACGGGGGGTCTACGGGAAGTCATACCAGGTCCAGCCAAAAAAAAAAATTTCAGCGGGATCCTACCGTAGGGTCCTACGGGGCCCAGCCAAAAAAAAAAATCTTCAGCGGACCCCCTACGGTAGGTTCCTACGGGGCCCAGCCAAAAAAAAAATAATCTTCAGCGGGATCCTACGGGAGGTCCAGGCAAAAAAATAAAATTATTCTTCAGCGGACCCCCTACCGTAGGTTCCTACGGGGCCCGGCCAAAAAAAAAAAATCTTCAGCGGGATCCTACGGGAGGCCCAGGCAAAAAAATAAAATTATTCTTCAGCGGATCCCCTACGGTAGGTTCCTACGGGGCCCAGCCAAAAAAAAATAATCTTCAGCGGGATCCTACCGTAGGATCCTACGGGAGGCCCAGCCAAAAAAAAAAAAATTATTCTTCAGCGGATCCCCTACGGTAGGTTCCTACGGGGCCCAGCCAAAAAAAAATAATCTTCAGCGGGATCCTACCGTAGGATCCTACGGGAGGCCCAGCCAAAAAAAAAAAAATTATTCTTCAGCGGATCCCCTACGGTAGGTTCCTACGGGGCCCAGCCAAAAAAAAAAATAATCTTCAGCGGGATCCTTCGGTAGGATTCTACGGTAGGATCCTGCGGGGGCCCAGCCAAAAAAAAATAAAAAAAAAAAAAAACAATGCGACCAACGGGCGTCGATCCCAGGTCCTCGTGGGCTTTAGTCTGATGCTCTACCATCTGAGCTAAGAGAAGAAAAAGTTTAATTGAACCGCTGCACTAATTTTGGCACAATAAATTTTTACAGAGCCCCAGCCAAAAAAGAAAAAAAAAAAAAAAAAAAGAATTATTCAGTGGAACCGCTACGGTAAGGTCCTACGGGGGCCTGGCCAAGAAAAAAAAAACTCTTCAGCGGGCCCAGCCATGAAGCTTAAGCGGAGCCGCTACGGTAGATGCCTAAAAGAATTATTTACTCGTTTACTTATTTACTTGTTTACTTATTTACTTATTTATTTCATATACCTTTCTTTTTATCTCATACACCTTTCTTTTTCTTTTTATTTTAATTACTTTTTATTACTTTTATACCTTTCTTTTTATTTTTATTACTTTTAATTACCTTTACACCTTTTTTTTTTTTTATTTTTTATTATTATTATTATTATTATTATTATTATTATTACGTTCTTTACTATTATTTTTTTTTTTTTTTTATTATTATTATTATTATTATTATTATTATTATTATTATTATTATTACTATTTTTTTTTTCTCTTTCTGCTTTTTTTATATAAAAAAAAAGAAAAAAAGACTGTATAGGAAGTAACAAAAGTAATAATAATAAAAAAAAATAAAAGAAAAAACAAATTGTATAGAAAGTAATAATAATAATAATAATAAAAGAAAATAAAAGAACAAAAGAAAAAAAACTGCATAGAAAGTAACAAAAGTAATAGTAATAAAAGAAAATAAAAGAAAAAAAGAAAATAAAAGAAAAAAAGATTAAAAGAAAAGAAAAAAAAACAAAATAAAAGAAAAATAAAAGAAAAAAAGAAAATAAACATGGGTGGGGTGGGAAAAAAATTAATACCTATAAAAGTTTTAGTGTAATAATTAATATAAGCTACGGCCATACAATATTGAAACCACCGGATCCCGTCCGATCTCCGCAGTTAAGCAATATCTGGACCAGTCAGTACTATGGTGGGGGACCACATGGGAATACTGGTTGCTGTAGTTTTTTTTGTTTTTGCCGTAGCTTTCTCAACGTCCCACGTTTATTCTTGGCTTGCCCCGTAGGACCTACCGTAGCTTTCTCAATGTCCCACGTTTTTTTTTTTTTTTTGCTGGACCGGTAGTTCCCCAGCGGGACCTACCGTAGGGCCAACCGTAACTCTCCAGCGGAAATTTTGCTTGCCCCCGTAGGACCTACCGTAGCTTTCTCAACGTCCCACGTTTTTTTTTTTTTTTTTGCTGGACCGGTAGTTCCCCAGCGGGACCTACCGTAGGACCTACCGTAGCTCTCCAGGGGAAATTTTGCTGGCCCCCGTAGGACCTACCGTAGCTTTCTCAACGTCCCACGTTTATTTATTTTTTTGCTGGACCGGTAGTTCCCCAGCGGGACCTACCGTAGGGCCAACCGTAACTCTCCAGCGGAAATTTTGCTTGCCCCCGTAGGACCTACCGTAGCTTTCTCAACGTCCCACGGTTATTTATTTTTTTGCTGGACCGGTAGTTCTCCAGCGGGACCTACCGTAGGACCTACCGTAGCTCCCCAGCGGAAACTTCACATGCCCCCGTAGGACCTACCGTAGCTCTCTCAACGTCCCACGTTTATTTCTTTTTAACTGGACCGGTAGTTGTCCAGCGGGGCCTTCCCTTTCCCCCGTAGGACCTACCGTAGGATCTGCTGTAACTCTCCTGCGGAACCTTCGCCCACCCCCGTA
>CALPDJ010000001.1:40000-42500 GCA_943193625.1 Mucor piriformis | reverse complement strand
CGCAGAAACACGAAGAATATGGGCGGGGTCGATTTAGACAAGTGTAGCAATTACTCAATAAAAAACTAATTTTATTTTTCTTCTACATATATCCTGGGGTATGAAAATTAACGACCCACAGCTGACGAAATAAAAAAATATGAAAAAACTGTCTTGAAAAATTTTTCGGTGTTTGAATATTTTTTTCCTACGGGGGGTCTACGGGAAGTCATACCAGGTCCAGCCAAAAAAAAAAATTTCAGCGGGATCCTACCGTAGGGTCCTACGGGGCCCAGCCAAAAAAAAAAATCTTCAGCGGACCCCCTACGGTAGGTTCCTACGGGGCCCAGCCAAAAAAAAAATAATCTTCAGCGGGATCCTACGGGAGGTCCAGGCAAAAAAATAAAATTATTCTTCAGCGGACCCCCTACCGTAGGTTCCTACGGGGCCCGGCCAAAAAAAAAAAATCTTCAGCGGGATCCTACGGGAGGCCCAGGCAAAAAAATAAAATTATTCTTCAGCGGATCCCCTACGGTAGGTTCCTACGGGGCCCAGCCAAAAAAAAATAATCTTCAGCGGGATCCTACCGTAGGATCCTACGGGAGGCCCAGCCAAAAAAAAAAAAATTATTCTTCAGCGGATCCCCTACGGTAGGTTCCTACGGGGCCCAGCCAAAAAAAAATAATCTTCAGCGGGATCCTACCGTAGGATCCTACGGGAGGCCCAGCCAAAAAAAAAAAAATTATTCTTCAGCGGATCCCCTACGGTAGGTTCCTACGGGGCCCAGCCAAAAAAAAAAATAATCTTCAGCGGGATCCTTCGGTAGGATTCTACGGTAGGATCCTGCGGGGGCCCAGCCAAAAAAAAATAAAAAAAAAAAAAAACAATGCGACCAACGGGCGTCGATCCCAGGTCCTCGTGGGCTTTAGTCTGATGCTCTACCATCTGAGCTAAGAGAAGAAAAAGTTTAATTGAACCGCTGCACTAATTTTGGCACAATAAATTTTTACAGAGCCCCAGCCAAAAAAGAAAAAAAAAAAAAAAAAAAGAATTATTCAGTGGAACCGCTACGGTAAGGTCCTACGGGGGCCTGGCCAAGAAAAAAAAAACTCTTCAGCGGGCCCAGCCATGAAGCTTAAGCGGAGCCGCTACGGTAGATGCCTAAAAGAATTATTTACTCGTTTACTTATTTACTTGTTTACTTATTTACTTATTTATTTCATATACCTTTCTTTTTATCTCATACACCTTTCTTTTTCTTTTTATTTTAATTACTTTTTATTACTTTTATACCTTTCTTTTTATTTTTATTACTTTTAATTACCTTTACACCTTTTTTTTTTTTTATTTTTTATTATTATTATTATTATTATTATTATTATTATTACGTTCTTTACTATTATTTTTTTTTTTTTTTTATTATTATTATTATTATTATTATTATTATTATTATTATTATTATTATTACTATTTTTTTTTTCTCTTTCTGCTTTTTTTATATAAAAAAAAAGAAAAAAAGACTGTATAGGAAGTAACAAAAGTAATAATAATAAAAAAAAATAAAAGAAAAAACAAATTGTATAGAAAGTAATAATAATAATAATAATAAAAGAAAATAAAAGAACAAAAGAAAAAAAACTGCATAGAAAGTAACAAAAGTAATAGTAATAAAAGAAAATAAAAGAAAAAAAGAAAATAAAAGAAAAAAAGATTAAAAGAAAAGAAAAAAAAACAAAATAAAAGAAAAATAAAAGAAAAAAAGAAAATAAACATGGGTGGGGTGGGAAAAAAATTAATACCTATAAAAGTTTTAGTGTAATAATTAATATAAGCTACGGCCATACAATATTGAAACCACCGGATCCCGTCCGATCTCCGCAGTTAAGCAATATCTGGACCAGTCAGTACTATGGTGGGGGACCACATGGGAATACTGGTTGCTGTAGTTTTTTTTGTTTTTGCCGTAGCTTTCTCAACGTCCCACGTTTATTCTTGGCTTGCCCCGTAGGACCTACCGTAGCTTTCTCAATGTCCCACGTTTTTTTTTTTTTTTTGCTGGACCGGTAGTTCCCCAGCGGGACCTACCGTAGGGCCAACCGTAACTCTCCAGCGGAAATTTTGCTTGCCCCCGTAGGACCTACCGTAGCTTTCTCAACGTCCCACGTTTTTTTTTTTTTTTTTGCTGGACCGGTAGTTCCCCAGCGGGACCTACCGTAGGACCTACCGTAGCTCTCCAGGGGAAATTTTGCTGGCCCCCGTAGGACCTACCGTAGCTTTCTCAACGTCCCACGTTTATTTATTTTTTTGCTGGACCGGTAGTTCCCCAGCGGGACCTACCGTAGGGCCAACCGTAACTCTCCAGCGGAAATTTTGCTTGCCCCCGTAGGACCTACCGTAGCTTTCTCAACGTCCCACGGTTATTTATTTTTTTGCTGGACCGGTAGTTCTCCAGCGGGACCTACCGTAGGACCTACCGTAGCTCCCCAGCGGAAACTTCACATGCCCCCGTAGGACCTACCGT
>CALPDJ010000001.1:30000-32500 GCA_943193625.1 Mucor piriformis | reverse complement strand
CAAATCTCCCGAGGATTAGGACTCATGATCAAAATACTGCGGTAATCAGCCCCGGAATGGTTGATGAAGCCATTCCAGAACTGCCCAGGGAAAGCGCTTCGGAGTCCACTATGGACTATCGTTAGATAGAACGCAGAAACACGAAGAATATGGGCGGGGTCGATTTAGACAAGTGTAGCAATTACTCAATAAAAAACTAATTTTATTTTTCTTCTACATATATCCTGGGGTATGAAAATTAACGACCCACAGCTGACGAAATAAAAAAATATGAAAAAACTGTCTTGAAAAATTTTTCGGTGTTTGAATATTTTTTTCCTACGGGGGGTCTACGGGAAGTCATACCAGGTCCAGCCAAAAAAAAAAATTTCAGCGGGATCCTACCGTAGGGTCCTACGGGGCCCAGCCAAAAAAAAAAATCTTCAGCGGACCCCCTACGGTAGGTTCCTACGGGGCCCAGCCAAAAAAAAAATAATCTTCAGCGGGATCCTACGGGAGGTCCAGGCAAAAAAATAAAATTATTCTTCAGCGGACCCCCTACCGTAGGTTCCTACGGGGCCCGGCCAAAAAAAAAAAATCTTCAGCGGGATCCTACGGGAGGCCCAGGCAAAAAAATAAAATTATTCTTCAGCGGATCCCCTACGGTAGGTTCCTACGGGGCCCAGCCAAAAAAAAATAATCTTCAGCGGGATCCTACCGTAGGATCCTACGGGAGGCCCAGCCAAAAAAAAAAAAATTATTCTTCAGCGGATCCCCTACGGTAGGTTCCTACGGGGCCCAGCCAAAAAAAAATAATCTTCAGCGGGATCCTACCGTAGGATCCTACGGGAGGCCCAGCCAAAAAAAAAAAAATTATTCTTCAGCGGATCCCCTACGGTAGGTTCCTACGGGGCCCAGCCAAAAAAAAAAATAATCTTCAGCGGGATCCTTCGGTAGGATTCTACGGTAGGATCCTGCGGGGGCCCAGCCAAAAAAAAATAAAAAAAAAAAAAAACAATGCGACCAACGGGCGTCGATCCCAGGTCCTCGTGGGCTTTAGTCTGATGCTCTACCATCTGAGCTAAGAGAAGAAAAAGTTTAATTGAACCGCTGCACTAATTTTGGCACAATAAATTTTTACAGAGCCCCAGCCAAAAAAGAAAAAAAAAAAAAAAAAAAGAATTATTCAGTGGAACCGCTACGGTAAGGTCCTACGGGGGCCTGGCCAAGAAAAAAAAAACTCTTCAGCGGGCCCAGCCATGAAGCTTAAGCGGAGCCGCTACGGTAGATGCCTAAAAGAATTATTTACTCGTTTACTTATTTACTTGTTTACTTATTTACTTATTTATTTCATATACCTTTCTTTTTATCTCATACACCTTTCTTTTTCTTTTTATTTTAATTACTTTTTATTACTTTTATACCTTTCTTTTTATTTTTATTACTTTTAATTACCTTTACACCTTTTTTTTTTTTTATTTTTTATTATTATTATTATTATTATTATTATTATTATTACGTTCTTTACTATTATTTTTTTTTTTTTTTTATTATTATTATTATTATTATTATTATTATTATTATTATTATTATTACTATTTTTTTTTTCTCTTTCTGCTTTTTTTATATAAAAAAAAAGAAAAAAAGACTGTATAGGAAGTAACAAAAGTAATAATAATAAAAAAAAATAAAAGAAAAAACAAATTGTATAGAAAGTAATAATAATAATAATAATAAAAGAAAATAAAAGAACAAAAGAAAAAAAACTGCATAGAAAGTAACAAAAGTAATAGTAATAAAAGAAAATAAAAGAAAAAAAGAAAATAAAAGAAAAAAAGATTAAAAGAAAAGAAAAAAAAACAAAATAAAAGAAAAATAAAAGAAAAAAAGAAAATAAACATGGGTGGGGTGGGAAAAAAATTAATACCTATAAAAGTTTTAGTGTAATAATTAATATAAGCTACGGCCATACAATATTGAAACCACCGGATCCCGTCCGATCTCCGCAGTTAAGCAATATCTGGACCAGTCAGTACTATGGTGGGGGACCACATGGGAATACTGGTTGCTGTAGTTTTTTTTGTTTTTGCCGTAGCTTTCTCAACGTCCCACGTTTATTCTTGGCTTGCCCCGTAGGACCTACCGTAGCTTTCTCAATGTCCCACGTTTTTTTTTTTTTTTTGCTGGACCGGTAGTTCCCCAGCGGGACCTACCGTAGGGCCAACCGTAACTCTCCAGCGGAAATTTTGCTTGCCCCCGTAGGACCTACCGTAGCTTTCTCAACGTCCCACGTTTTTTTTTTTTTTTTTGCTGGACCGGTAGTTCCCCAGCGGGACCTACCGTAGGACCTACCGTAGCTCTCCAGGGGAAATTTTGCTGGCCCCCGTAGGACCTACCGTAGCTTTCTCAACGTCCCACGTTTATTTATTTTTTTGCTGGACCGGTAGTTCCCCAGCGGGACCTACCGTAGGGCCAACCGTAACTCTCCAGCGGAAATTTTGCTTGCCCCCGTAGGACCTAC
>CALPDJ010000001.1:15000-22500 GCA_943193625.1 Mucor piriformis | reverse complement strand
GTAATAACTTGGCCTGGAACTAGCTTGATGGACTCTCCATTTCCGCTGAAAATAAATTCGGCTTCGTGAAGGTTGCCCGGTTGTATTATTATATTTTTAACCAGTGAAGGAAAGAAATACACAATACCCAAATCTCCCGAGGATTAGGACTCATGATCAAAATACTGCGGTAATCAGCCCCGGAATGGTTGATGAAGCCATTCCAGAACTGCCCAGGGAAAGCGCTTCGGAGTCCACTATGGACTATCGTTAGATAGAACGCAGAAACACGAAGAATATGGGCGGGGTCGATTTAGACAAGTGTAGCAATTACTCAATAAAAAACTAATTTTATTTTTCTTCTACATATATCCTGGGGTATGAAAATTAACGACCCACAGCTGACGAAATAAAAAAATATGAAAAAACTGTCTTGAAAAATTTTTCGGTGTTTGAATATTTTTTTCCTACGGGGGGTCTACGGGAAGTCATACCAGGTCCAGCCAAAAAAAAAAATTTCAGCGGGATCCTACCGTAGGGTCCTACGGGGCCCAGCCAAAAAAAAAAATCTTCAGCGGACCCCCTACGGTAGGTTCCTACGGGGCCCAGCCAAAAAAAAAATAATCTTCAGCGGGATCCTACGGGAGGTCCAGGCAAAAAAATAAAATTATTCTTCAGCGGACCCCCTACCGTAGGTTCCTACGGGGCCCGGCCAAAAAAAAAAAATCTTCAGCGGGATCCTACGGGAGGCCCAGGCAAAAAAATAAAATTATTCTTCAGCGGATCCCCTACGGTAGGTTCCTACGGGGCCCAGCCAAAAAAAAATAATCTTCAGCGGGATCCTACCGTAGGATCCTACGGGAGGCCCAGCCAAAAAAAAAAAAATTATTCTTCAGCGGATCCCCTACGGTAGGTTCCTACGGGGCCCAGCCAAAAAAAAAATAATCTTCAGCGGGATCCTACCGTAGGATCCTACGGGAGGCCCAGCCAAAAAAAAAAAAATTATTCTTCAGCGGATCCCCTACGGTAGGTTCCTACGGGGCCCAGCCAAAAAAAAAATAATCTTCAGCGGGATCCTTCGGTAGGATTCTACGGTAGGATCCTGCGGGGGCCCAGCCAAAAAAAAATAAAAAAAAAAAAAACAATGCGACCAACGGGCGTCGATCCCAGGTCCTCGTGGGCTTTAGTCTGATGCTCTACCATCTGAGCTAAGAGAAGAAAAAGTTTAATTGAACCGCTGCACTAATTTTGGCACAATAAATTTTTACAGAGCCCCAGCCAAAAAAGAAAAAAAAAAAAAAAAAAAGAATTATTCAGTGGAACCGCTACGGTAAGGTCCTACGGGGGCCTGGCCAAGAAAAAAAAAACTCTTCAGCGGGCCCAGCCATGAAGCTTAAGCGGAGCCGCTACGGTAGATGCCTAAAAGAATTATTTACTCGTTTACTTATTTACTTGTTTACTTATTTACTTATTTATTTCATATACCTTTCTTTTTATCTCATACACCTTTCTTTTTCTTTTTATTTTAATTACTTTTTATTACTTTTATACCTTTCTTTTTATTTTTATTACTTTTAATTACCTTTACACCTTTTTTTTTTTTTATTTTTTATTATTATTATTATTATTATTATTATTATTATTACGTTCTTTACTATTATTTTTTTTTTTTTTTTATTATTATTATTATTATTATTATTATTATTATTATTATTATTATTATTATTACTATTTTTTTTTTCTCTTTCTGCTTTTTTTATATAAAAAAAAAGAAAAAAAGACTGTATAGGAAGTAACAAAAGTAATAATAATAAAAAAAAATAAAAGAAAAAACAAATTGTATAGAAAGTAATAATAATAATAATAATAAAAGAAAATAAAAGAACAAAAGAAAAAAAACTGCATAGAAAGTAACAAAAGTAATAGTAATAAAAGAAAATAAAAGAAAAAAAGAAAATAAAAGAAAAAAAGATTAAAAGAAAAGAAAAAAAAACAAAATAAAAGAAAAATAAAAGAAAAAAAGAAAATAAACATGGGTGGGGTGGGAAAAAAATTAATACCTATAAAAGTTTTAGTGTAATAATTAATATAAGCTACGGCCATACAATATTGAAACCACCGGATCCCGTCCGATCACCTTTCTTTCGCCTAAAGATTTTTTCACTACCTTTGAAATTTTTTTGCCTTTTTAGGAACGTACTTTTTTCCAACTTAACAATCCAAGAAGATATATCTGTTAACTACATCAAGACATGTCTCCTATCCAGAAAACGGTACGAACAGCCCGTACCTCTGCCCCCTCTGTCCCCACCACCTCTTTTGAAAGGATGATGGAAAAGAACAACACCCTGTTGGAGCTGCTACTTGCACAGCTGGAAGAAACCAACACCAAACTCACTGATGCCCTCAAGCGTATCCAAGAGCTTGAAGCCCAGGTCAAGCAACCTCTTCCCCCCAAAGTTTTCATCCAAAAGGTGCCCTCTCCCCTTGGTTCTGAAGCAAGTAAATACGCCAAGGAGCCCCCTACCACGGTTGTACCACCAAAACAAGTATCGTACGCCTCAAAAGCGGCCTTACCCCCGGTGATTACCCCCAGACCTAAAAAATCTGTACCAATCGCACGCGCTGCCCGCCTTTTCTCCGCCCCCTCGCCCACCTCGGGGTATACTTTTGTATACACTGCCCAAAAGGGTCGGGTACCCATGAACGAGATAAGAAAGTCTCTTAGCTCCCTTGGTGTCAACAACCAACGAATCCTTGACATCCACTTCCCCACGAGGAATGTGTGCGGCCTCCTAGTGCATAACGACTATGCACAGTCTCTCAAGGATACCTTCAACACCCATGGTATCAAAACCATGGACGAGTTTGACCCCCTGACCCCTGATATTATTCGGGACCCAGCCTTTGCCAACGCGACCATCATCGACCGGGCTAATAAAGCCCACGAGATCCACCGTGCCCGTGTCCTCCGTATCGTTTCCCGTGCCCCCCTTAGAGTGAGAGCATCACTCTACCGATCTTTCCATGAACAAGGTATCATTGAAGTAGAAACCAAAGTTACTAACACTCCCTCTCCCATTATTTTAGAATCCAACAAAAGGAGCCATACTCTGTTCATTGAGGAGGATGAGAAGATGATGGAAGTAGTACCCAAATCCGAGGCCCCCATAGCCAACTAAATATGGAAACCCAACTCAAGATTACCCTGTGGAACGCCAATGGCATCACTCCACAACTTATGCCCTCCTCACTTTCCCTCCTTCCTACTACCGATATATTCATCATCACCGAAACATGGCTCCTACCCACCCCTCCCTCAAGAGCCTCCTATCCCTCCCACTGGACCCAACACCACCTGTATGGCCCCAACTACAAGACCCACAATACTATGCATGCATCCCAAGGTATCACAATACTTATTAGGCCGGATTTGGACACCCCGATCACTATGCTACCCTCTACACACGGTCAAGGCCATCACCTCTCCTTTACTATAGGCCCGTATATCATCCATAGTGTATACCTACCTCCATCACTATCGGATAGGGCAGCCATAGAAGTACTCAACTCCCTCCCTACGTCCAATACAGCCACCAAACAAATCATATGCGGCGATTTTAATGCCAGATTAAGGAGCTTCGGTGATACCCGTACTACCCCAAGGGGTACATTACTATATGAATGGATACACCTAAATAATATGATATGCCTCAACCAAACCATGACCTACGGTATACCCACATATGAAACATATACTAACCACTCTCCTTCCTCAAGTATTATAGACCTCTTCCTTACCTCATATGTTGACCCATCCATGGACCTCCAAGTACACTCCTCCCTCTCCTTACAATCCCCCCACAGGGCCCTGTCCCTTACGGTAAATATGCCCCTCCCCCCACTAACAATACGCCCTATACCCCGTAGACTATGGAACTTAAGCCGCCTCGGGGAAAAGGCCACGCTACAACTATACCGCACCAAGGTGGCGGACAATATGATACCGGTCCATACCCAGATCCAACTACTGCTACGGGATACCCCACCCGCTATGCCCGATATAGACACTATATCCTATGCCTTTAACCATGCCCTCTATGCCTCCCTCGACAGTGCCCTGGGTACCAAATCACACCGCCCACCTGACAAGAACTCCTGGTTCTGGACCCCCTCCCTCCAAGCTCTTGTGGATACAAGAGAGCGCACCTTCCGGCAATGGCGCCAGGCCCGAGGCCTCAATACTCCCCTCCTTTATGCCCAACACCAAGCAGCCAAAGTCGCCCTTCAAATTGCTATCAAACGACGCAAGCGGGAAACATGGCGGGACTTTATCCACAACCTAAGCACCCAAGACTATGCCAAGACCACCAAACAAATACGCAATATGCGTAATAAGCGTAAGTTAACTCACACTTTCTCTTCCCCCCTAGGCCCCCAACATGCAGCTGATACTATGGCGAGTTCACTCTCAAGTACCTACGATGGCTCCCTAGTTAACCATGCTTTACCACCCCCACCACCTGACTACGCCACACCTATAGGCCCCGACTCCCATCCCACTCCCTTTACCACCGAAGTTGTCCAAGAAGCACTTCGTAAACTACCGCCTCGTAAGGCCCCTGGACCGGACCACATCCGATCGGAAATGCTTCAGGCCGTGTCCAAGGAAATTATACCCATCCTATGCTCCCTCTTTACCTTATGCTGGACCTGGTCCTATACCCCCTCCCAATGGCGCCAAGCACAGGTAATACCTATATACAAAAAAGGAAACCATAACGACCCAAAAAATTACAGACCCATCAGCCTCACATCCCATATGCGTAAGCTGATGGAGCACTGCCTCATTAACCTTCTCCCCTCCAACAGCCCCCCCCTAGACATCTCCCAAGGTGGTTTCCGCCCCCAACGCAGTGCCCTGGACCAAGTCACTTGTCTCCAACACGTCATACACCACCACACCAAGACCCGCTCTCCCCCCACTCTCGTTTTCCTGGACATCAAATCCGCCTATGACACGGTAGACAGAACGGTCATATGGAACCTCATGGCGCCTACTTGTTCCCCTCCACTCCTTAACCTCCTCAAGAACCTCTTCGACTCGGTGTCAGTCTCCGTGACACTATCTGGTTACACATCACATTCATTCAAACCCATCACAGGAGTACTCCAAGGCTCTGTACTATCTCCGGTATTATATTCATTATACATAAATAATTTACCACAAACGTTACGCTTGGCGGATCAAGCTATTAACCATTCATTTAACCACCTCCCCCCCTCCCTTAAACCCCCCCTCATTATTAACTCCCTCCTTTACGCAGACGATATAGTCCTTATAGGCACTCGTGACTCCCTCCCCTTACTACTGCAGGTAGCTGAAAGGGCCTCGATGGACCTTGGTTTTCGATGGCACCCAGCCAAATGCGTGGTACTCTCACCCCCCCTCTCACCTCCCCGTATATACCACCTATACAACACACCCCTTCCACACCTTCCTTCCTTTAGATACCTCGGCGTCCCCATATCAAACAATGGTAAGATCAACATACCCGAGCTTATCGCTCATAACCGTCAAGCAGGCCTCAACGCCTTATACTCCCTCGTCCCCCTTGGCCTCAACCCCCATGGTCTCCCTCCCGCCCTCCAAGTGGCCCTCTACAAGCAATTCATCCGTCCCACAATGGAATATGGCCTAGCCATCACCAAACTATCCGCCCTCAACACCAAGCCCCTTCAGCAAACCCAACAGCAAGCTCTCCGCCGTATGTTCGGTGGTCACTCTACCTCCGAAACGGCAGTCATCCAACACCTTACTGCATTACCCACCATGCAGTCCCGCACCACTATCCTTCAAGCAAAATTCATCACCCGCACCAACTACCTTCCGCAAGACTCACTCCTTTCAACAATCCTTCCTCGACTCAACAGTCCACGTACACCATGGTCATCCCTCACCAAACACAACAAATTATGGCCCCTACTCAACAACAACACTCCTCAAGCCACCACCATCCGCTCTTTCCGTTTCCAACAAATGATAAAGCTCCGCAAACCCAACACTCTCCTTTCCTTTTGCCCGATATCAGTATATCAAGACCCGCTCCTGTCCCTCCCTATGGCTACTACCACTAGGTCCCTACTCATCAGATGGAGAAGAGGCTGGATACCCGGCCAACCCCAAGCCTGTCCATGCCTCGATGCCACTCTGACCCGCCACCACACTGTAGTATGCCCCCTACTACCGGATTTATCCGCTCCTCCTCAACACCATCAGCCAGGTGCCCACCCTGCTGATACACTCCTTAACATGCTACCTCGACCTGACATCCCCAACCGTGAAAAGGTCAAAATAGCCCCCTTTTGGTCCGACAAATGGCCACAACTCCTTCTCTTCATCGCATCCACCGAAGCCCTCCACCATCAAGACAACCGACCAACGGATTACTCCTCCGATACCCGATTCCTCGATTGGCTCAACCAATCTAGACCCCCCAGAACCTTCATTTAATTTTAAACCCCTACTAACAGACCCCATATATAGTCATAAGGCCCTACAGGGCGCGGACAAATAGATATAGCTTTTTCTTTTCTTAATAAACATAAACTTCTATCATCATCATCCCGTCCGATCTCCGCAGTTAAGCAATATCTGGACCAGTCAGTACTATGGTGGGGGACCACATGGGAATACTGGTTGCTGTAGTTTTTTTTGTTTTTGCCGTAGCTTTCTCAACGTCCCACGTTTATTCTTGGCTTGCCCCGTAGGACCTACCGTAGCTTTCTCAATGTCCCACGTTTTTTTTTTTTTTTTGCTGGACCGGTAGTTCCCCAGCGGGACCTACCGTAGGGCCAACCGTAACTCTCCAGCGGAAATTTTGCTTGCCCCCGTAGGACCTACCGTAGCTTTCTCAACGTCCCACGTTTTTTTTTTTTTTTTTGCTGGACCGGTAGTTCCCCAGCGGGACCTACCGTAGGACCTACCGTAGCTCTCCAGGGGAAATTTTGCTGGCCCCCGTAGGACCTACCGTAGCTTTCTCAACGTCCCACGTTTATTTATTTTTTTGCTGGACCGGTAGTTCCCCAGCGGGACCTACCGTAGGGCCAACCGTAACTCTCCAGCGGAAATTTTGCTTGCCCCCGTAGGACCTACCGTAGCTTTCTCAACGTCCCACGGTTATTTATTTTTTTGCTGGACCGGTAGTTCTCCAGCGGGACCTACCGTAGGACCTACCGTAGCTCCCCAGCGGAAACTTCACATGCCCCCGTAGGACCTACCGTAGCTCTCTCAACGTCCCACGTTTATTTCTTTTTAACTGGACCGGTAGTTGTCCAGCGGGGCCTTCCCTTTCCCCCGTAGGACCTACCGTAGGATCTGCTGTAACTCTCCTGCGGAACCTTCGCCCACCCCCGTAGGACCTACCGTTGCTTTCTCAACGTCCCACATTTACTTTATTTTTTTACTTGACCGGCGGTTCTCCAGCGGAGCCTTCGCTTGCCCCCGTAGGACCTACCGTA
>CALPDJ010000001.1:0-7500 GCA_943193625.1 Mucor piriformis | reverse complement strand
ATTAACGACCCACAGCTGACGAAATAAAAAAATATGAAAAAACTGTCTTGAAAAATTTTTCGGTGTTTGAATATTTTTTTCCTACGGGGGGTCTACGGGAAGTCATACCAGGTCCAGCCAAAAAAAAAAATTTCAGCGGGATCCTACCGTAGGGTCCTACGGGGCCCAGCCAAAAAAAAAAATCTTCAGCGGACCCCCTACGGTAGGTTCCTACGGGGCCCAGCCAAAAAAAAAATAATCTTCAGCGGGATCCTACGGGAGGTCCAGGCAAAAAAATAAAATTATTCTTCAGCGGACCCCCTACCGTAGGTTCCTACGGGGCCCGGCCAAAAAAAAAAAATCTTCAGCGGGATCCTACGGGAGGCCCAGGCAAAAAAATAAAATTATTCTTCAGCGGATCCCCTACGGTAGGTTCCTACGGGGCCCAGCCAAAAAAAAATAATCTTCAGCGGGATCCTACCGTAGGATCCTACGGGAGGCCCAGCCAAAAAAAAAAAAATTATTCTTCAGCGGATCCCCTACGGTAGGTTCCTACGGGGCCCAGCCAAAAAAAAAATAATCTTCAGCGGGATCCTACCGTAGGATCCTACGGGAGGCCCAGCCAAAAAAAAAAAAATTATTCTTCAGCGGATCCCCTACGGTAGGTTCCTACGGGGCCCAGCCAAAAAAAAAAATAATCTTCAGCGGGATCCTTCGGTAGGATTCTACGGTAGGATCCTGCGGGGGCCCAGCCAAAAAAAAATAAAAAAAAAAAAAAACAATGCGACCAACGGGCGTCGATCCCAGGTCCTCGTGGGCTTTAGTCTGATGCTCTACCATCTGAGCTAAGAGAAGAAAAAGTTTAATTGAACCGCTGCACTAATTTTGGCACAATAAATTTTTACAGAGCCCCAGCCAAAAAAGAAAAAAAAAAAAAAAAAAAGAATTATTCAGTGGAACCGCTACGGTAAGGTCCTACGGGGGCCTGGCCAAGAAAAAAAAAACTCTTCAGCGGGCCCAGCCATGAAGCTTAAGCGGAGCCGCTACGGTAGATGCCTAAAAGAATTATTTACTCGTTTACTTATTTACTTGTTTACTTATTTACTTATTTATTTCATATACCTTTCTTTTTATCTCATACACCTTTCTTTTTCTTTTTATTTTAATTACTTTTTATTACTTTTATACCTTTCTTTTTATTTTTATTACTTTTAATTACCTTTACACCTTTTTTTTTTTTTATTTTTTATTATTATTATTATTATTATTATTATTATTATTACGTTCTTTACTATTATTTTTTTTTTTTTTTTATTATTATTATTATTATTATTATTATTATTATTATTATTATTATTATTACTATTTTTTTTTTCTCTTTCTGCTTTTTTTATATAAAAAAAAAGAAAAAAAGACTGTATAGGAAGTAACAAAAGTAATAATAATAAAAAAAAATAAAAGAAAAAACAAATTGTATAGAAAGTAATAATAATAATAATAATAAAAGAAAATAAAAGAACAAAAGAAAAAAAACTGCATAGAAAGTAACAAAAGTAATAGTAATAAAAGAAAATAAAAGAAAAAAAGAAAATAAAAGAAAAAAAGATTAAAAGAAAAGAAAAAAAAACAAAATAAAAGAAAAATAAAAGAAAAAAAGAAAATAAACATGGGTGGGGTGGGAAAAAAATTAATACCTATAAAAGTTTTAGTGTAATAATTAATATAAGCTACGGCCATACAATATTGAAACCACCGGATCCCGTCCGATCACCTTTCTTTCGCCTAAAGATTTTTTCACTACCTTTGAAATTTTTTTGCCTTTTTAGGAACGTACTTTTTTCCAACTTAACAATCCAAGAAGATATATCTGTTAACTACATCAAGACATGTCTCCTATCCAGAAAACGGTACGAACAGCCCGTACCTCTGCCCCCTCTGTCCCCACCACCTCTTTTGAAAGGATGATGGAAAAGAACAACACCCTGTTGGAGCTGCTACTTGCACAGCTGGAAGAAACCAACACCAAACTCACTGATGCCCTCAAGCGTATCCAAGAGCTTGAAGCCCAGGTCAAGCAACCTCTTCCCCCCAAAGTTTTCATCCAAAAGGTGCCCTCTCCCCTTGGTTCTGAAGCAAGTAAATACGCCAAGGAGCCCCCTACCACGGTTGTACCACCAAAACAAGTATCGTACGCCTCAAAAGCGGCCTTACCCCCGGTGATTACCCCCAGACCTAAAAAATCTGTACCAATCGCACGCGCTGCCCGCCTTTTCTCCGCCCCCTCGCCCACCTCGGGGTATACTTTTGTATACACTGCCCAAAAGGGTCGGGTACCCATGAACGAGATAAGAAAGTCTCTTAGCTCCCTTGGTGTCAACAACCAACGAATCCTTGACATCCACTTCCCCACGAGGAATGTGTGCGGCCTCCTAGTGCATAACGACTATGCACAGTCTCTCAAGGATACCTTCAACACCCATGGTATCAAAACCATGGACGAGTTTGACCCCCTGACCCCTGATATTATTCGGGACCCAGCCTTTGCCAACGCGACCATCATCGACCGGGCTAATAAAGCCCACGAGATCCACCGTGCCCGTGTCCTCCGTATCGTTTCCCGTGCCCCCCTTAGAGTGAGAGCATCACTCTACCGATCTTTCCATGAACAAGGTATCATTGAAGTAGAAACCAAAGTTACTAACACTCCCTCTCCCATTATTTTAGAATCCAACAAAAGGAGCCATACTCTGTTCATTGAGGAGGATGAGAAGATGATGGAAGTAGTACCCAAATCCGAGGCCCCCATAGCCAACTAAATATGGAAACCCAACTCAAGATTACCCTGTGGAACGCCAATGGCATCACTCCACAACTTATGCCCTCCTCACTTTCCCTCCTTCCTACTACCGATATATTCATCATCACCGAAACATGGCTCCTACCCACCCCTCCCTCAAGAGCCTCCTATCCCTCCCACTGGACCCAACACCACCTGTATGGCCCCAACTACAAGACCCACAATACTATGCATGCATCCCAAGGTATCACAATACTTATTAGGCCGGATTTGGACACCCCGATCACTATGCTACCCTCTACACACGGTCAAGGCCATCACCTCTCCTTTACTATAGGCCCGTATATCATCCATAGTGTATACCTACCTCCATCACTATCGGATAGGGCAGCCATAGAAGTACTCAACTCCCTCCCTACGTCCAATACAGCCACCAAACAAATCATATGCGGCGATTTTAATGCCAGATTAAGGAGCTTCGGTGATACCCGTACTACCCCAAGGGGTACATTACTATATGAATGGATACACCTAAATAATATGATATGCCTCAACCAAACCATGACCTACGGTATACCCACATATGAAACATATACTAACCACTCTCCTTCCTCAAGTATTATAGACCTCTTCCTTACCTCATATGTTGACCCATCCATGGACCTCCAAGTACACTCCTCCCTCTCCTTACAATCCCCCCACAGGGCCCTGTCCCTTACGGTAAATATGCCCCTCCCCCCACTAACAATACGCCCTATACCCCGTAGACTATGGAACTTAAGCCGCCTCGGGGAAAAGGCCACGCTACAACTATACCGCACCAAGGTGGCGGACAATATGATACCGGTCCATACCCAGATCCAACTACTGCTACGGGATACCCCACCCGCTATGCCCGATATAGACACTATATCCTATGCCTTTAACCATGCCCTCTATGCCTCCCTCGACAGTGCCCTGGGTACCAAATCACACCGCCCACCTGACAAGAACTCCTGGTTCTGGACCCCCTCCCTCCAAGCTCTTGTGGATACAAGAGAGCGCACCTTCCGGCAATGGCGCCAGGCCCGAGGCCTCAATACTCCCCTCCTTTATGCCCAACACCAAGCAGCCAAAGTCGCCCTTCAAATTGCTATCAAACGACGCAAGCGGGAAACATGGCGGGACTTTATCCACAACCTAAGCACCCAAGACTATGCCAAGACCACCAAACAAATACGCAATATGCGTAATAAGCGTAAGTTAACTCACACTTTCTCTTCCCCCCTAGGCCCCCAACATGCAGCTGATACTATGGCGAGTTCACTCTCAAGTACCTACGATGGCTCCCTAGTTAACCATGCTTTACCACCCCCACCACCTGACTACGCCACACCTATAGGCCCCGACTCCCATCCCACTCCCTTTACCACCGAAGTTGTCCAAGAAGCACTTCGTAAACTACCGCCTCGTAAGGCCCCTGGACCGGACCACATCCGATCGGAAATGCTTCAGGCCGTGTCCAAGGAAATTATACCCATCCTATGCTCCCTCTTTACCTTATGCTGGACCTGGTCCTATACCCCCTCCCAATGGCGCCAAGCACAGGTAATACCTATATACAAAAAAGGAAACCATAACGACCCAAAAAATTACAGACCCATCAGCCTCACATCCCATATGCGTAAGCTGATGGAGCACTGCCTCATTAACCTTCTCCCCTCCAACAGCCCCCCCCTAGACATCTCCCAAGGTGGTTTCCGCCCCCAACGCAGTGCCCTGGACCAAGTCACTTGTCTCCAACACGTCATACACCACCACACCAAGACCCGCTCTCCCCCCACTCTCGTTTTCCTGGACATCAAATCCGCCTATGACACGGTAGACAGAACGGTCATATGGAACCTCATGGCGCCTACTTGTTCCCCTCCACTCCTTAACCTCCTCAAGAACCTCTTCGACTCGGTGTCAGTCTCCGTGACACTATCTGGTTACACATCACATTCATTCAAACCCATCACAGGAGTACTCCAAGGCTCTGTACTATCTCCGGTATTATATTCATTATACATAAATAATTTACCACAAACGTTACGCTTGGCGGATCAAGCTATTAACCATTCATTTAACCACCTCCCCCCCTCCCTTAAACCCCCCCTCATTATTAACTCCCTCCTTTACGCAGACGATATAGTCCTTATAGGCACTCGTGACTCCCTCCCCTTACTACTGCAGGTAGCTGAAAGGGCCTCGATGGACCTTGGTTTTCGATGGCACCCAGCCAAATGCGTGGTACTCTCACCCCCCCTCTCACCTCCCCGTATATACCACCTATACAACACACCCCTTCCACACCTTCCTTCCTTTAGATACCTCGGCGTCCCCATATCAAACAATGGTAAGATCAACATACCCGAGCTTATCGCTCATAACCGTCAAGCAGGCCTCAACGCCTTATACTCCCTCGTCCCCCTTGGCCTCAACCCCCATGGTCTCCCTCCCGCCCTCCAAGTGGCCCTCTACAAGCAATTCATCCGTCCCACAATGGAATATGGCCTAGCCATCACCAAACTATCCGCCCTCAACACCAAGCCCCTTCAGCAAACCCAACAGCAAGCTCTCCGCCGTATGTTCGGTGGTCACTCTACCTCCGAAACGGCAGTCATCCAACACCTTACTGCATTACCCACCATGCAGTCCCGCACCACTATCCTTCAAGCAAAATTCATCACCCGCACCAACTACCTTCCGCAAGACTCACTCCTTTCAACAATCCTTCCTCGACTCAACAGTCCACGTACACCATGGTCATCCCTCACCAAACACAACAAATTATGGCCCCTACTCAACAACAACACTCCTCAAGCCACCACCATCCGCTCTTTCCGTTTCCAACAAATGATAAAGCTCCGCAAACCCAACACTCTCCTTTCCTTTTGCCCGATATCAGTATATCAAGACCCGCTCCTGTCCCTCCCTATGGCTACTACCACTAGGTCCCTACTCATCAGATGGAGAAGAGGCTGGATACCCGGCCAACCCCAAGCCTGTCCATGCCTCGATGCCACTCTGACCCGCCACCACACTGTAGTATGCCCCCTACTACCGGATTTATCCGCTCCTCCTCAACACCATCAGCCAGGTGCCCACCCTGCTGATACACTCCTTAACATGCTACCTCGACCTGACATCCCCAACCGTGAAAAGGTCAAAATAGCCCCCTTTTGGTCCGACAAATGGCCACAACTCCTTCTCTTCATCGCATCCACCGAAGCCCTCCACCATCAAGACAACCGACCAACGGATTACTCCTCCGATACCCGATTCCTCGATTGGCTCAACCAATCTAGACCCCCCAGAACCTTCATTTAATTTTAAACCCCTACTAACAGACCCCATATATAGTCATAAGGCCCTACAGGGCGCGGACAAATAGATATAGCTTTTTCTTTTCTTAATAAACATAAACTTCTATCATCATCATCCCGTCCGATCTCCGCAGTTAAGCAATATCTGGACCAGTCAGTACTATGGTGGGGGACCACATGGGAATACTGGTTGCTGTAGTTTTTTTTGTTTTTGCCGTAGCTTTCTCAACGTCCCACGTTTATTCTTGGCTTGCCCCGTAGGACCTACCGTAGCTTTCTCAATGTCCCACGTTTTTTTTTTTTTTTTGCTGGACCGGTAGTTCCCCAGCGGGACCTACCGTAGGGCCAACCGTAACTCTCCAGCGGAAATTTTGCTTGCCCCCGTAGGACCTACCGTAGCTTTCTCAACGTCCCACGTTTTTTTTTTTTTTTTTGCTGGACCGGTAGTTCCCCAGCGGGACCTACCGTAGGACCTACCGTAGCTCTCCAGGGGAAATTTTGCTGGCCCCCGTAGGACCTACCGTAGCTTTCTCAACGTCCCACGTTTATTTATTTTTTTGCTGGACCGGTAGTTCCCCAGCGGGACCTACCGTAGGGCCAACCGTAACTCTCCAGCGGAAATTTTGCTTGCCCCCGTAGGACCTACCGTAGCTTTCTCAACGTCCCACGGTTATTTATTTTTTTGCTGGACCGGTAGTTCTCCAGCGGGACCTACCGTAGGACCTACCGTAGCTCCCCAGCGGAAACTTCACATGCCCCCGTAGGACCTACCGTAGCTCTCTCAACGTCCCACGTTTATTTCTTTTTAACTGGACCGGTAGTTGTCCAGCGGGGCCTTCCCTTTCCCCCGTAGGACCTACCGTAGGATCTGCTGTAACTCTCCTGCGGAACCTTCGCCCACCCCCGTAGGACCTACCGTTGCTTTCTCAACGTCCCACATTTACTTTATTTTTTTACTTGACCGGCGGTTCTCCAGCGGAGCCTTCGCTTGCCCCCGTAGGACCTACCGTAGCTCTCCAGCGGAACTTTCGCCTGCCCCCGTAGGATCTACCATAGCTTTCTCAACGTCCCACGGTTATTTATTTTTACTTGACCGGTAGTTCACCAGCGGGAATGATTCAGACTTATGAACAACGTCTCACCTTTTTGTTTTTTTTTTTTTTTTTTTTTTCACTTGTGCTGGATGTTTCCAGCCGGATTGCTACAGTACTTTACGTGTCTCCCCCCGTAGGAGTGACCGTTGGTGTCTACCCAAGTACCGTAACGATGCCCCCGTCAGACTGACCGTAAGATTCCCCCCACAGTACCGTAAGAGTACCGTAAGGCTGACCGTAGGATTCCCCCACAGCACCGTAAAAATTGACCGTAGAATTCCCC
>OW971872.1:1150000-1362545 GCA_943193625.1 Mucor piriformis | reverse complement strand
CACCTAATCAAACAGCCTTCACTAGACCATACCCTATTGCATATGCTTTATTGCCAGTAGTAAGGGAACAAATTCAAAAATGGCTAGATGACAAAACAATTGAAGCAGCAAAACCTAGCAGCTTCAACAGTCCATTGACATTAGTACCTAAGCCAAATGGCCCAGACGGAACTAAAAAATGGAGGGTTTGTTTAGATACCCGTAAAATAAATACACTTCTTGAAGATGTTTCCAACGTTAACACACCATTAATTGAAGATATCTTTTATTCTTTAAGAGAAGCAAAATTTATGTCTGTCTTTGACGTTAGTGGAGCATTCCATAGATTAAAAATTAATAAGGATGATCGTCATAAATTATCATTCACCTTTGAAAACAAAACTTATTGTTACAGAGGAGCACCTTTTGGTCTCAAAAGTTTATCTGGCATTTTCCAAAATTTAATGGAAATGATCTTTGCAGAGATGAAAGAATTCGTTTGTATTTACATCGATGATCTCGTTTGCTACTCCAATAATTTAGAATCCCATGAAAGACATTGTAAGCTTGTCATGGAAGCATTAACTAAAAACAAATTACCCATTAATCAAGAGAAAACTTATTTTGCACGAAATGCAGTATATTTACTTGGTTTCTGTATTTCCCCACAAGGAAAATCAATTGATGCTAGACGTTTAGTAAACATCGATTCATGGGAAAAACCTAAGACTGCAAAAGCAATGATGAAATTTTGCGGTTGGGTATCTTATATGCGATCCCACCTACCAAACGCAAGTGAATTGACCGCACCTTTGGACCATTTAAGGTATAGTACACAAAAAGTACTAGAATGGACACCCCAAATGCATGTACATTATCAAAGCATTATTGATATCATAAAACAAAACATTGTCTTAAGCCATCCTGATTTAAATCATGAATTTAGTTTAGCCGTAGATGCTAGTAACTATTCAGTAGGCGCTTGTCTGTTTCAAGAATATGTTGATAAAACAGGAAAAAAGACTATCAAATATATTGGTTTTGCATCTAAAGCATTAAGTCCAAGCCAACGTAGTTATAGCGTAACCAAAAAGGAATTATATGCTCTCACTACTGGATTAACCAAATTTTATAAATTCTTATATGGTTCTAAAAAATTCAAGTGTTACACTGACCATAGAAGTCTTCAATATTTATTTACGACTAAACACATGTCGATGATGATGTTAAGATATATGGAAGTTATTTTATCTTTTCCTAACATGAAGGTAATTTGGATCCCTGGTGTAGAAAACATCATGAGTGATAAACTCTCTAGATTATTCCCCACTCATGCAGATAAAATTCCATTTGAAAAAGACGAAAAACAATTATTTCCTCAAATTTTTAAAACAAACCAAAAGAATTTAAAATCGAAGTTACAACATAAAAGGAAAACTTTAACAAACAAAAAGAACAATGAATTGCATAAAGCAAATGAAAAAGAATTTATGGAAGCCAACGATATAAATGCCGAGCGCTTACCAAACTTTTCACAATATTATTGTTCCACAGATATGACCAATGATGTAAACAATCATGTGAGAATACACACTTGGTCTATAAAAACAATTCATAATGAACTTGATGACAACATGGTTGAAAACGATACCAATGATGATTTTCAAATCAACTACATCCAAAACATGGATGAATCCTTTATCATTCCTTTAGGAAAAGATAGAAAAGACATTCTCGAACGTGCCCATAGTTTTGGTCATGGCGGTGGTGAAAGTTTAGTACATCGTATTCGTAAGGATGAAGGTATGAATTGGCCTAAAATTATGCAAGATGCTCTGGAAATTGTAAAGCAATGTTCCATGTGTCAAAAATTCGCAATTGCAAAAAAGGGATATAATCCTTTAAAACCATTATATTGTTACACACCGGGATGGCACTATCAAATGGATTTGTGTGGACCATTTCCCGTAACTACATCCAATAATACATATATCTTAGTTATGCTTGATATCGCTACTAGATTTGTAATCTTACGTCCTATCCCAGACAAATCAGCCAAAACGGTTGCAAAAGAATTAATTTCAATCTTTTCATTAATCGGTTACCCTCGCATTATCAATAGTGATCGTGGCACTGAATGGAAAAATCAAATACTTGACACTTTGTGTGAAGCAATGAAAATAGATAAACGTCTATCCACAGCTTATTTTGCTTCCAGTAATGGTGGAGCTGAACGAATGGTTCAAAGTTGTAAAAAATTACTCTCGAAATTAATTCAGGGTGTATCAGAGGATGATTGGGATATTGAAGTCAACTCGGTACAACTTATGATCAACTGTAAGGTGTCTAAACGCTTAAATACTAGTCCCTTCAACCTAATGTTTGCAAGAAAAATGTCGAACGAATATCCATTATTCAACGATCCAGAAGATGGTATCGAACCCATGAGTAATGATGAATTGATCAAACGGATTGAATATATGTCCGACATTGTCTTTCCCGCTATAAAGGATCGCACTGAAATATATAACAAGATGATGAAGAATCAATTTGATAAGAAACACAAGTTGATTGACTTCCCTATCGGAAGCTTCGTTGTTGTAAAGAAAAAGGGAATCCAAAAATCACTCTCTGCAGTGTACGAAGGACCCTATGAAGTAATTCGTAAAACTCAACATGGCAACTATACTCTTCGTGATGAAATGGGTTTGGTTATGCCTCGAGATTTTACACCTTCTGAATTAAAACTAGTGTCACAAGATTCAATCGTCTCCAAAGAAGAAATCTACGAATTCGAGGCTATTGTGGATCATAAAGGTGATGCTGGTAATCGTCTCTATAAGATTCGATGGAAGAATTACTCCCCTGAACATGACAGTTGGATTCCGTTAACTAACTTTACTGATCCACAAGCTGTTGTAACATACTGGAAACGTGTTAAAGGTTCTGTACCTAAAGATGAGGAATCAATACTCCAAACAATGTTCAAATCTAAGGAATCAGATCTTCCTACCTTTGATCAAAATAAAACGGGCACACGCTTGCAACAAATTTCCTCTGCGGAAAATAAAACTACAAATATTCGAACAAATGATGTCAACCGTGTATATCACAAAACTAGCGTAAGAACAAAACCTACAGCTAATAATCCTGCACATGGCTCATTTCGTCGAAGCAATCGTCTAAACCAGAATACTTTTAGTCCTGCTACAGATCCTGTTCGTTTTAAAAAATAAATAAAGGGTGAAAATTATCCCACACAAAATTTTTTTTTTTTTTTTTTTCTTTTTGGTAAACAGAAAAAGTTGTACGTCACTATAAAAAATACGTCACAACAGCTATTCTGATAAAATATACACCACACATACACATTATAAACAACCAAATTTCTCTCAAATACATCTACCTTATTCTCGCCACTTGAAAATTACCGAATGTTAAATTTTACAAGGAGGCTAGGGGGGGGCTATGTCGTATTTGAGTACGATTCATTTAAGAATAAATAAATAAATCGTATAAATTATAAATTATAAAATAAAATATCTTTTAATGTTGAGTAATAGCATACATTCGTATACTACTACACAACTACCTCTACCACGAGTACATACTTCTATATAAAAGATGACATGATTGGCTTAACTGGATATAAGAATAAAAGTCGGATAAATAAAAATATTCAACTGAGTTCCTATGTCTCGATTGGAAAAGTAAAACCGTTTCCAATCAAATCAAGAATATAAAAAAGAGAAATCTAATAATGATAGTTCCCTCTATGGATTAGCTACCCATCGAGAGAATAGAACAGCTATCATTATCAATGGTTCATTTATTTATATATTGATACAAATTATACGACTGTAAGTGTATAATAGAAATAGTGCATGAATAAAGGGATGCCTACTTTCTGCAACCAAACATACAAATATCGATAAGATGTTCTATATTTGGGGATCATATCTTATTCATTCACAGATGGGAAAAGAACCTGTAGAATCAACAAGAGATCAAACATTACAAATATGTTCTGCCGAAGCCAATTAAACAATGAATCATGTATGTCACTTTTGACAGCTACCGTTACACATTATCTTACTGGTCCTTTCGGCACAATAAGATGTGTTCCCGATTGCTCTGAATTGGGACGACGCTAATTGAAGTCAATTCTAACGAGTAGAATTCATTTAGCAAAAGGCGGGAAACTGAGTATAGATCTATTCCAAAACCAGAAAGGTTGACTCGATAACTTCCAGGGGCAGTTGTTCAATATAAAAAGGATTGATTATTTTATAGCAGCAGAGTTCTTTAGTTTATTTTTTTACCTACAATAAAAAATACACATTTATCTCATTATTTTTACCTGGTGCTATTTTATCAAATACCACAAAATTTATCTTGAAAATTGATTGATACAGTGCTTCCACTCTCATTTGGACACTTTTTTGAAATCATTGGTTGGTTTTTAAAAAACAATTGGACATTTTTTTGAGCTCAATTGGTCATTTGTTTGAACTTCAATTGGTCATTTTTTTGAGCCCCAATTGGTCAGTTTTTTTAAATTTTTTTTTTTTAAGTTTATATACCTTTTACAAAAAAAAAAAAAAAAGTTTATATGGGCATCTTGTTTTGACACTTTTCAAACCGATTTACTGAATGCTGAATAATGTTTTCAAGATGAACAATTGGTACAGATTCACTGGCCTCGGTTATTCTAGTAGTGAGGGTTTCTACATCATTGAGCTTGGTGCGTCTTACTTTAGCCTTTATAATGGACCAGGATTGTTCAATTGGATTTGATTCTGGCGAGTAAGGTGGAAGATACACTGGGGTGTAACCTCGCTGCATGATAATGGGGTCAATCATTTCAGGAACATGAATTGGAGCATTGTTCATAATAATAAAGTAACCTTTCATTTCGGAAACTCATCCATGATATCCATGATATCATTAATAAACTGAAGATAGTGTTCACCTGTAGTACCCTTAGGAACAGACAATTTATCTTCAAGTGCCTTTCTTTTTGTAGCCCCTACTACTTTCCTTCTCTTCAAGTTTCCAGACTCTCTTAGTTTTATATTATCGCGGTTTTAGCAAGTTGAGTCCAATTGGTTTTAAACTCAGAAATTTAATCCAATTGGTACATCTCAGGAAACGCAACTTCACTCATACCCAAAATAGTTTTTTTTTGTTTTTTGTTTAAATAGAATAGATATGCCCAGTAGCTTTATGTATTAATATGAGTTTCTAAATCCTCATTCTTGATTCACAATTCATTTAGTTCGATACACCATGGTTAACGGTATTTAAAAAGAGTTAATTTCATACGAAACATTACAGGGACACTCAAAAATAGATTTGGGACAGTTTTGTTACAGATTCGAATTTTTTTTCAGCCAATAAAAAATATTTTTTTTTGAGTGTCCTGTTACCAACGATTTTGTTGTTACAATTTTGTTAATTTTGTCACAAAACTGTCACAATTGATTTTTGATTGACTTTTATTACATATAAAATTAAAGAGTAATTATATTAAATCATAAATGAAGCATAATACGATATTGACTAAATGCATAATAAAAAGAACCATAGCGTAGTACATATAACATATTGACAATAAGAAGACTCAGCTGAAAGTGTTGGCATATTAAAAGCGTAGTTGAAGTATAAGTGCATAAAGAGCAGTAGATACATTAATTACTTAAAGGGGTTTCAACTTGCGCATCTACCGTGACTTGTAAATCCATTACATGAGTGTCCCTTATTATGTTATCTCGCTCATGTTTCACGTCATATCCAACCATTTGTTATTCTATGCCTAAATAAGGAGGACGACTTTTATTCTCCTGGATTTTTCTTCTTTACCATACTGCAGCTCTGACACCAAACTATGAACACTCCTTTGCATTTTTTGTCTTCATTTAACAAAGCAATCAGAAAAAAACTGATACTGGAAGGTTGGACCAAGAAGTTGTATTTGCTTAAACTTTCCAAGACTTACCAAAACTTCTATTTCTTAGATTTCTGGATCAAAGAGAATCTATGCTATTGGACTATCCTAAATTATCTCCAAACGATAATAAAAAAAGATCCGACAACATCGCGAAGAAATGCATCCCTTGCCTTGCTTGCTGATGCAAAGATCATAAAAGAAAACGTGGTTGCTGGCACCGTTGCCGAGACCAAAGTCAACGCTATGCTGAATTACACAAAAGTTAGTTCGCGTTTTGTCTTCATTGTCCCAAAGTATTAATCGTATCTTTGTAGAACACCAGAGCGAAAAAAGCCTTTTCGACTTTTTTCAATAATCACGCTGAAGTGATAGCAAATAACTCACTAAATTATAATACACAAAAGGTAACCCACATTCTGATTGTCTCGTGTTCATGTTATCTAAGCAGTTTATAGGATCGATTAAGGAGCTTAATGGCTCAGCAAGTTGCTGACGAGGAAGAAAGAACAAACCAAAAAAGAGGACTAGTATCCAATGGAGAGGGATCTAGTTCTCAAAAAAAAAAAACTCAAGAGTAGCATTGATGAAGAATGCGATGATGAGGAGGAGGAAGAGGAGGAAGAGGAAGAAAAAGAAGAAGAGGACATTTGGATGAAGTGGAAGGAGTTTTTGGATGACCCAGTGAACTCCCAAAATCTAATGCAGTTAAGGTAAAGTTGCAAGATCAATACTGTCACGTTTAACTATTAATTAACATTTCTGTGTAGTCCCGAAAAACATCGTGTAATCTGGTACGGCAGACTTCTACGTCGAAGAAGCTGCTTACCCTGGGATCTTTATTCAAGGCTTAAAGGAGAGGTTTCTTTTATCGAGGCTAAGTTTATTAATCCGTGTTTTTTCGTTGGAACCATGGCAGTTGTAGAGGCGGTACGTCGCTATTAATTTTTTTATATAAAGCCACGACTAATTTCACTATTAGGCGTCTCGAGATGGTATGGCACTCAGAATAGACGATTTGGATAACATCTCAGTAGAAGGCCAAAGTTTGGTCGCTGAGAAGAAGCTACTCACCATCATCTTAGGAAATTTGTTAGTATAAATAAGGGAATGAAATGATAAAGAAATGTAATACTGCTTAATTTATTTTAGCCAACGAGAAATCTACGACAATATCCACAAGGGGGTTTTAGCAAAGTCCGAAATGTGCTACCGTTCTTATGTTTTCGACGCAAGTCTTAAAAGCTGTACACATTATCTGAGAGACAAAGGATACGATGTTACTTTTTTACCAGGAGAAATTGACTTGGAGGCGATGACCATCCAGCTGAAGGACAAGGGGATGACCGATGGTCGATACAAGTATAAGGCTGATGGCTTGGTTTGTGCGAACGATTTTTCTAGTCTGGAAATTTTGCTAACAGAAGTTTCTTCTGGATATGGCAGTAGCGACAGCAGCAAGGTCAGTTTTGACCATTACAAGGGAATGTTCGGTATGCTTTCCATGATGCGAACCATTGCACAAACATACAACAAAGGCACAATTGACACGTTTAGAAAGTTGAAAATTCACTTCCTTCATGGCCATGGTAGGCAACAATATTACTATTTTTTTTTCTGCAACTTAATTGATTAATTTTATAAGGCGATGCTATACGACACTGGAGTATGTCTATGCAAACACAAGGGGTCTTCCTGATGAATAAGGAGCAGAAGGCGGTAGTCCCGGTTGACTTTAAAGAAAAGGATATATCCATGATTCCTTTCATTCAATTTTATTTGACTGTAGCGGTATGTAAACGGTGCAAAAAAGTAGAATAATTAAAAAACATACAAAAATCTTATTTTCAATTGTAGACTGGGTGTGAAGAAACCTTGGAATTAATCAAGCAGCTAAAAAAAGAACACAAAATGACGGTGAATGCAGCGACGGCAAATGGAAATCAGGATTCTAGACTAAATTTGTTAAGCATTGTCAATCCAAGCATAATCAGGCTAAACGAAGGAAAACATATGAACGTTGTCGCAGAAGAAGGGCCCATGAGTGCACCTGGTAGCCCGGATTACCATTGAAAACACTTTTAATTTTTTTTTTTTTTTTTTTTTTTTTTTTTACATTATAGTCTAAGTACTTTTTATTACAAAATAAAATGATGGTTTTTTTTTCTCCTGTAAATACAATTATAAATATGTTTAGCCTGGTATAATCTAGAGGATCCCATTTTACTATTATTGCTACGTCTTATCGAGAGATTTACAATGGGGTGACCATAGACTCGCTTACGATGGCTTACTACAATTCATGAATAGGAACAGTGCTTGTAGAATATGTGTAGTAATAAAGGTAAAGGTGGGGTAGCAATAGTTGAGAAACATCATCCAGATCTCTTTTTGACATGGCAACTATGAAAACTTTAAATTAAATTAGAATCCATTCCTATACCACTTATTGGTACAAGAGGAGGGAAAACCACTTCCCACTCCCAGCAGATACAGCAAAAATACTGAAGTCAGCCAAGATATTTCTCCGGCGAAGGGTAGGGTTCAACTGGGTTTTCCTCCCACAATGACAACTACGGCTCCCACTCCCAGCAGATACAGCAAAAATACTGAAGTCAGCCAAGATATTTCTCCGGCGAAGGGCAGGGTTCATATGTAGTTATCACTATGCTTTTCTTGCACAAATAAGTTTTCTCTTTCGAAATTAGATACTTATCTTAGTCGCATCACAAAGCATTCAACATCCAGCTTTCTTAACATGGCTTTTTATGTTCTTTTCTTTAACTTTTTTTCAATGAGATTAGCAAGATGGGTTAAAGAGATTGAAGAAACATTTTTTTTTTAGGGAGGCAAGAGATTGAAGATTACGTGTTCTTTTTTAAGCCAATAGAAAATTATTTCGAAGAACAGTCACTTTCTGATTAAGATATTTTTTCGCTTTTCATTCTTAACCTTTTTTTCTGTATAAATTCCTTTGTTCCAATATTATAACAATATCTGTAAGAGCCTTCGATATAGTAAAAAGAGTTAGCATTGTACGGTTCACTAATTTTAGTTTTAATTCTTCAGTCTATCTCTGTTAAAAAAAACGCGAATTGGACCTGGTAAACCCGTAAATTGAGAATCAAAGAAACCACAAATTGGCCAATAAAAAAAGCGCAAATAGGGGTTTGAAAACCCGCAAAAAAAAGTTTAAGGAGAGAGTTTAATTTAAAAAAATTGACCAATTGGGGTTCAAAAAAATGACCAATTGAAGTTCAAACAAATGTCCAATTGAGCTCAAAAAAATGTCCAATTGTTTTTTAAAAACCGACCAATGATTTCAAAAAAGTGTCCAAATGAGGGTGGAAGCACTGTATATCTTGATTTCAAGTTTTTCGAAAAAAAATATATTTTTACGTGGTGAGTGTAGCTCGAAGTGTTTTGTATAATCACATTACTAAATAAGTTGAATAAAAAGTCTCGGAGATCGAACTGCACATCCTTCGACTAACTGTTGGATTTTTTTTTACTTTTACTGCTCAGTCTAGAAGATACATGAAGTTGAGAGACTTATTCATGTGTTATGAATTCAAGAAAGGCGTACTAATTAAAAGTCAATTTTGGCTTGGTTGAAAGATTAGATTTTGTTGCGGATTGCCTTGAGATCATAGACAATATTTGGTTTAATCCAGAAAAATCATCCGAACTCGGCATATTTGGAACGTTACTTACCCAACGTGAACAGGTGTTCCCGTTATACAAAAACAACCGTTATATCAAAGTTAGGGCCATCATTTTGAGGCCTATTGTGGTAAATATTTCATCGACACATCAAAGAATGATAAAAAATAATTCATTTATAAATGGGTAATTTTTAATACATGGTCGATTTACACGACAGATTCTCAATAACCCTCAAACAGCATGACATGGGCCAACTAAATATACAGTGTAATTATGATCATAAACAGGTTTCATTTACAAATAATAAATGATAAACCAGGCATATACTAATTCTTTTTTTTATCTTTTCTATTTTAAAAATTACGCTAAAAAATGTGTGTAAAGCTTCGTATGTAACGAATGATTTTAACTTACTTGTTTTACATGTGATAGATCCACGCCCACTAAACAAAGATAATCACAAGATTCCGTCCTACGTAATAGCTCCTTGGGAGCACAATCTAATGTTGTTTGAACACTTGGCTCTGCACAAAGAATGAGTCTCAGAACGTTACAATTTTGTCCGCACGGGCCCTTTACGTGTTTCTATTCCAAAACAACAGCCTTATCTAACTAGAAACATTCAATGTTTGTTGAAAAGTCTTGTCATTGAAGTATACATGTCTTTTTTTTTAGCTTATGAAGCTTTGGGAGTCTTGGTCTTCTAAACCCTAACTTTTAATAAATGCCATATTACAGCGCCCGATTAATAAAGGAATCCTATAGCCATCTTGAGGATGATCCATAGTGGTCAAGTATCAAAGATAGCCAAAATATTAAGAAACTCAAGTTGAGAGTCTTCGACTACTCATCTTCGTCTAGATGGCCTTGGACATCTTTTAGTATCATGTGTGTTGTTATATTATCAACAATGAAATAATGTAAGCATTTAAAACCCTCTACCAAATAATTTTGAGTCTGTGTAGTCTACAGAAATAAGATCCTGCTTTTTTGCAAAAGTGTGATTACAAATCGGGGGGGGGGAGGCAGTTGAGCTTCAATAATGGATCGTTGTACACTTTACTTCCAGCGTCAATAAATAGTTTATGGTACCTATCAGAGTTCCTGTTGTGCTTAGTTTCGATTCCTGCCAGTCTTTGTACATAACATCTTTTAAATATAGTGACCAAATACTAATATCAGGTGTATACAGTTTTTTTAGAATCAAGATGCTTTTGAGATTCTGATCAGATCTTTGTTCAAATCTCTACGAAATGTCAAGACCAGTTATTAAAATCTTAATATACATTACACCTTCCGTCTAATACTTTGATTTAGATAATTTGAATTAAAGCGACAATACTTTTTGTATCTAACGTCGCAAAAATATAAGAGAAGTCTTATATAACAATGTTGTCGGCTACTCCTGGTAATAACCCGTAAACCTGGATTAGTTATTGTTTATTGATATGGCTGAATTTACCTTTATTCAGTTGAAAAAAGAATCCCTTGGATATTACCTGCCAAGATATAGGGATCACAGGGTGCAGATTTCAGTACACATAGTGCCTTGTTTTTTTTTGAAATGCATGATAATCCAAGCAATTCCAAAAATAAAAAGCCGTTGAAGCAATATAAACAAAATAAAAAGCATGTGATTTTTATGCCAATGTTATAGGAACCCCCTTACTGCCAAAAAGGATCATGGCACAATAAATATTTGCTTTACACTCATCACATGTATATTCAAACTCACCAAGCATGATATATACTGGGCTAATAGTAAGGAAAACTTTCCCTTATAGTTTATTGATAACACACCAATGAAGAGTCAAACAACGATAAAAGAAGATGTGTGGAAATATGCTTTTCGTGCTTGCATTTTGTGTACTCTTGTTCTTACTGTCTTCATGATATACATTGATACTAGGACATACTTGAAAGTATTTGGTTGTCTTTCCATAAGCCCCATTTTACTCAACCAATGCAATAATTTTCAAAGCAAAAGATTGAAATGATCACCCATGAACATGATTCGGTTATGGGGAGTATTATGGATTTGTGTGAGATTGCGTTAGATATGTCTAGAACATTGAAAAATACAAATACAGTCTAACGGAAATGTTAGACAGGGATTGATTAAAGCAAACATTACACTACAGAATGCTGTCAAATACATTCGGTCAATGTCGTGTGATAACCAACAAGCCGCCAAAAAGTTCGTTCTCACTAGCAATCCCTATCCTGCCCTTAAAGAATAGAGGAGAGATAGCAATTTTAAATATCATATTCATCTTGTACAAATGAAATGTCGTTGCTACAATCCCCACCATAATAAATTTAGAGAGGGTATCCCAGCAGCCACAGATCCCTAAACACAAACATCCCCCTCTCATCCCATATAGAATCACGGTCGGTGCAATCTTCCTCCATTTTTGAATCCATTATATTTTTTTTATTAATTATTTTGATACTTTCTTGACCTTCTTGGAACGATCCTTCTTCTTTAAAGAATCCATATAAGCTCTAATAATGGTGCTATAAGCGTTTTGGAATCTATCAAAATCGTCGGGTGCGATCTAATAATAAAAAGTCAATATCCAATTTGGTTTATAAAAAACAATTGTTACTGTACAATGGTGCTAATCTTTTGCTTTTTGTAAACGGCACGAACAAGACATGGGTATTGCACGTCATCTGTACTGGAGGCTTGAACCACTGCCTCACCACCCTTTGGCATTGTTTTCTTTATTTTGGAGGCGATAATTAATCTAGGTGCTGTCACTACAAGAGTAATGTAAGAGATGATGAGGTGATTCTTTAGAAAAAAAAAGGCTTACTTCTCTTCATGGTAACAGAAACAGTTCCTGCTGTCTTTGACTTTTCGTAAAACTGACCAAGTTCAACTGTAAACTGTTTGTAATTGAAAAAAGAATAATAATTGGGCGTGTCAAAACATTTTCAGCAATATGCTTGTAAAATCCAATGTAGTATAATCCTTACGGCGAGTGCATCGAGATCCTTCATTTTTGTGATTAATGTGCCAAGATAGAAAGATGAGAAATGAATTTTATTCGTAAAAAATAGATGTTATAGGTAAGAATTATTTTGGTGCACCGCCAATAGAATGGATCTCAGAGTTAATAAAGTGAGAAACCAAAGAGCCAATGGACGATTTCTTGATATGCTTGGGGTCAGTGGGTTTGATGGAAGCGTCTTCAGCAACCTTATGCATTGCTTGGCCCACTGTATCTACCGAAATTATATAGCCAAGACCAAAGGCACGATTGATTGGGTTAAAGATAGAGAATGTAATGGTTTCTCTAAGTCTGAATGGTTTACGAGGTTCAACAGTCTTCAAAAATGCTGGATTAAAAATAGAAACCTTCTCAAACCCTATTTCTCCAAGTGCTTCTTCAGTTTGGCCCTTTGTCTTGGGATACAAGAATGTCGAATCCTTGTTAGAACCCTTGAAAGAAGTCGTTAACTAATTGCAACTTATTCTATCCATTTGTTACTTACAGCTGTAGAACAATAGAGGAAATGAACAGGGGCTAATTTGGATTCATCAGCGGGATCTTTGTTTTCTTTGGCAATGATCTTTGCTGAATTCAATACATATTCTTGATCAATCTTGATGAATTTTTCTGCGCTACCAGCATCAGCGCGAGTGGTTCCCAGGCAACAATATACATCACTAATATCTGAGTTACAACTTGATGCTATGACTCAATCGAAAGTCTACTTACTTTACGTCCTTGAAGTCTTGACGACTTGCTTCGAGGTTTTCAAAGTCAACAGTCTTTTGAACCTATTGGGAGAAAGAAAGCTAAGTCATAAAACTATATGACCTCCCGTCCGAGCTATATTACCAATTTATCTTGAGGTACACTATCATCGAGTTCAACGTTACGTCTTCCGACAGAGATAACCTTTTGGTAAGTTCCGTTTTGTAAAACGTCTTTTAAAACTTGTTTGCCAACAGCACCTGCAATAAACTGTTTAGTATCTAAGAGAGGATAGCCATGGAAGAGCTTACCGGTAGCACCAAAAATTAAAGCAGTACGGTTCATTTTATTGTTACTCATGTGAAGTTATAAATGAGAAACAATATTGAAAAAAGATTTATTTAAATAAAGAAGTTCGCTTACTTCAAATGACGTTTTTTTTACCGCATTAAGCATTTCCCCGAGTAATAAAAAAAAAAAGTGAGGAGGATATTTACATGGCATATTTTATTAATTATAAGTCTATTTGTTATTGACACCAAGTTCAGGAAGTCTTTCGATAGTGTATTTACGGTTTGCGATGAACATAATGGGGATACCTGGAATTTTACGAATACGACGCTTTAAATCACGATCACAAGTGGCAACGATATAACACTTGTGTTGCATAACACGATTAACGAGGCAATCATCTGCATAAGTACCTTTGTGAGAACAAGGGAGACGTTCAAAACGAGGATCACGAGCAATTCTAAGTATTTCCATTAATCTCTTTTCAAATCACACTTTGGTTTGTCCCTTACTTTAATGCAATACGGTATTTAGGTCCTAATTTCTCCAATTCTGCTAATACACAATCAGTAATACAAGGCACAGCTGTAGAGTAGAATGGGGTGAGTAAATCATGTTTGTGATTTCGAAAAGAGAGAATAAAAAGCTTACATTTTGCATAGAGACAATCCATCATAGATTTAACAAGTTCAAGCTTATTTTGAATAGAGAAATTGATGAAATTGGTATCGACCAAAATATGATAGGGTGGGCCGAGAGCTGCATTATACTGGAAAAACATGGAGGAAGCAACTTGGGGACTATCTAAAGCTGTCAGATTTTTTTTTTAATTTTTGTGTAAAACGAGGTTAACTTACACATGACGAACTGCTTTCTCTTCTTTCTTCTCCTCCTTTTTCTTCATCTTTTCCTTGTTTTCTTTTCTATATATAACAAGTTAGAAAGCTATTTTAAAAAAGAACCATTTCGACTTTTACTTTACAATCGAGTATCATTTTTACTGATCATACGTTTGACTTGAGCAAACTTTCTTGTTGTACTAGCTTTACCCTAATTCATTTTCAATAAAAGAGATTAACTTTACACTGTTCATTTCACTTTGAGACACCCCATTCCCACAACTTACCATTAAACTATATTTAACAAAGAGTTGGAATTCGAGAAACAATCAATAGAAAAAAAAGAAAAAAAAACTCTTTATAGAATGGGAGGAGGACTGTCAAATAGGTGCTTTGTGACTGTAGAATCCCGTCCCGATAGATCCAGTTTTTTTTACTTGGTTCCTTAACACACACACATTCAACACTTACACTGTCGGCTTTTAACATACCAAAACAATTGGTCAAGATGAAGAGTGCACTTACTTTTGACACGTTAGCCAAGTGCTCTACAACCAAAGCTAGAGTATCCGTCTTGACTTTACCTCATGGACCTGTGGACACGCCTGTCTTCATGCCTGTCGGTACTCAAGGTACCATGAAGGGCATGTTACCTGACCAGTTGGAAGAATTAAACTGTCAAATCATGTTGAACAATACCTACCATCTCGTAAATTTGTCTATTTAATTATTAAACAAGTACTGACGTTTTTATACTAAGGGTTTGAAGCCTGGAAAAGAGACACTTGATCTTGTTGGAGGAGCACATACTTTCCAAAGCTGGCGACGTAATCTTTTGACAGTAAAGTGGAACTCATAGACGCTATCAGTCTGAATGTAAGGCTAAATGTATTTGGATAGGATAGTGGAGGATTTCAAATGGTTTCACTTTTAAAGTTGGCGAATATTACGGAACAGGGTGTAGAATTCGCCTCACCTCATGATGGATCACTCATGATGTTGACGCCCGAGCATTCAATGGAACTTCAGAATACAATTGGAGCTGATATCATGATGCAGTTGGATGATGTGATTTCTTCCTTGACTTCGGGTCCTCGTGTAGAAGAAGCCATGTGGAGATCCATCCGTTGGCTTGATCGTTGTATTGTAGCACATAAGAATCAAGATACTCAGAATTTATTTGCCATTATTCAAGGTGGGTTAAATGTCGAGCTTCGAAAGAAATGTATCGAGGAAATGGTTAAAAGAGATACCCCCGGCTATGCCGTAGGTGGGTTAAGTGGCGGTGAGGAAAAGGATGTTTTCTGGAGAATGTAAGTGCACGGAGATAGACATGGAATGATTGGAAAGACTAATGAAAAATTAGTGTTACTCTTTGTACAGACTTATTGCCCAAAAATAAGCCAATCTACTGTATGGGTGTTGGGTAAGGAACACTATTTTTGCTATTTGTATTAGTGGTAGATCTAACGTATATATACAGTTATGCCGAGGATCTTGTTGTCTGTGTTGCATTGGGTGTTGATATGTTTGATTGTGTCTTCCCTACCAGAACTGCCGTATGTGAACTATGTGAATTTTTTTTTGTATATACTAATTTGGGAAACAGAGATTCGGTAACGCCTTGACTATGAATGGTACTGTTCCACTCAAGTCTGGCAAATACGCTACTGATTTTGGACCTATCGAAGAAGGATGTGAATGTTCAACCTGTAAAAACTATACAAGATCCTATGTTCATTTGAGTGTGACCACCAAGGATACCGTGGGCTGTCATCTAGTATCTATTCACAACCTTGCTTTCCAGCTTAGATTGATGAAGAATATTAGAGAGGCTATCAAGAAGGATGAATATCCTTCTTGGATCAAGACATTCTTTCATAATTACTTTGGAGATAAGACTAAATACCCAGAATGGTCCGTCAATGCTTTGAATAGTGTCGGTGTAAACTTGATGGAATAATAATACTTCAAATTTAGACGATGATAGTTATTTTCTAGACGAATGAAAATTAATTTTCAGATGTATAGCTTACCTCTTTTGGATAAAATAAAAATAGAAATCAGACAGTTACGGCGATGTAGGTTTTGTTTTAAACTTCTGTCCAAGCAGATGAGAAATTGACATCATACATAGATATATTCTTGAATACATTGTTTTTTTTTTGACTACTTTTCTCTCTTTTTTCTTTGTTTTCGTTCCATTTTAGATGATATATAAATCCCTCGTTGAAAACAAGATTCAAGCAGTAAGAACAAGTAGGGCGTTAGATATGGCATATGTCATATTTGAAAACCACCTTGGTTTCTCATAAATAATACCGTATAGGAGAGAAACCTCAACCCAAATGCAAGCACTGTAAACAAAGTGGTCACTACAATAAGAATTGCTGTTTGTATAGGCTCGTCAAAGAAGATAACGCTGATGATGGTGAATAAAAAACAAAGTAAAATTAATGTTTCTAATTCTTTTCATAGTTGGTACAAGCAAGAAACGCCAAAGTTTAACAATCAAGAGTAACAAGACACAAGCAAAGCGACGACGAGTAGAAGTAGACCCCAATGTTATTTGTTTGCTCTTTGTCCAAGCTCATCGTATCGGTGGAGATTCATTAGTGTTAGTGTGAATGCTTCATCTGCCTTTGTTCGTCAACCTATTCCAAGAGGCTACTCCGATCAGCTTAATTTTTTCCTGAAGATTTTTGGCTTCAAGAAATTACGCGTCAAAATGTAAGATTGTAAAAATCTCTGTAATAGCAAACTAACTGTATCTTAAAGTGACACACACCAAACGGTAAAAACGCAACTTTATTTAACAACTTAGTAAGATCAGACGATTTCGCAGTCGATTTCGTGTTTAACAAAAGAAAGCACAATCCTATTATTGAAAATCATGACTTGTTGTTACAAGATTTCCAGTATTAAGTTAAGGCTTTATATAAGCCAACTTTCATTGATTCAGGAAGAAAGTCCGTGCTCACTGCTGTAATCGGTTTGGGCGATGAAAATCAGGTCAGAAAGTGCAGTACGGCGGAATACTATCATTTGATGGGCTCCACTCTATACCAAAAGAATTTACAAAAGATGAAAGATGAAGCTGGAATAGCAACAATCGAATCAAGTACACCAACAACAATAACCTCCATTTCTACTGCTTACAACAATTGCACCATATACGCCTTATATAACTAAGACGTTCTGTTTAGCTTTTATAGTTTTCAATGAGCTAAGGATCGCTTTTATTTATATCAAGGCCGTCAAAATGCATCACAGATAATGGTAAACCCGTTGGTAAACGGAAGTAAAAAATATGACAGAAGGCAGAGGAAAAAAAAAAAAAAGGCAACAGAGCAAACGTTAAATGTCCAACAGACAACAAGTAAGTTGGCATATGGTTTACTATTCATTTTTTTTACTCAAGCTAATGTGCTTTACAATTTAGGCAAAAATGGAGACCCGCCAAGTTTCATCATGTCGCTAAGGTTCCATTATCAGTTTCTGGTGATGGCATGTTCCACAAAGATTCCATGAAGCAGAAAAGTCTCAAAACTGGAGTCACTGGTGTTCTGTGGAGAGCCATCAAAAGAAGAGAGAAATACGGGGACTTGCTAGCTATCGAGATCGACGAAATTTAAACTTCAAGAACTTGCTTTCGGTGTTACGGTGATTCACTTAACAAGGTAGAAGGTGTCAAAGGTCATAGTGTTTTGGATGTTCAAACTGTAAAACACTCTGGCAAAGAGACATCAACGCCGCAAAGAACATGTCTCTCAAAGCATCATACATTTGGAATGGTTATAATCGTCCACAACCACATAATTAAGCTTTTTTATATTCTTGATCGCCGTAACAAAAACACAGTTTTCCTTCTGGTATTAAAACTTTTAAGGTAAATATGTCTTAACATAAATCTCTATTCGGCTTGAAACTAATTTTCATTAGTCCAGAAAATAACTAACATCATCCGAATTTGAAGTAGAGAAGGCCTTTATATTTTTATGCATTTTGGATGGCCCTGACAATGTGACGGCCTTTACTTGCCAATGGAGATGGCTTAGGTTAAGAGAAAGAGAGTGCTTTTAAAAAGGAAAGAAGCTTTCTTTTTTTTTTTTTTTTATCTTTGATCAATTAAAAATATATAATGGGTAAACGTAACAGAGCCGCCTTATTACCTACTCACTTGCCTCAACTTCAAAACTTGATTAAGAGAGACTCCAAATCATACGAAGCCGAGTTCCTTCAACAATGGCGTCATTTCCAGTCCACTCTTTCGATCTTTTGTTTGAAGCCCGATGAGGATTCCAAGGAGTTGTCTGAATTAGTCACCTTTATGAGTCAAGTAACTCAGTGTTATCCTGAATTGACAAAAGACTTTTCTCAACAAATCGTCGATCTTTTAAAGGAGCACTGTATTGTTCTTCACCCCGAAGTTAGAAAGAGTTTGGTTCAAGCACTTATTCTTCTTCGTAACAAGGGTATTATTGATAATACTCGGTAAGCATTGATAGAAAAATGTGACATAAATGATTAAATACTTATACATCCTCTTATAGCCTTTTACCTTTATTCTTCACTCTCTTTAAATGTAGAGACAAGAACCTTCGTGAAATGCTTTACAGTCATATTGTCAACGATATCAAAAACTCCAACGCCAAAGCAAAGAATAACAAGTTGAATAAGACTCTTCAATCATTCATGTTCACCATGTTGGAATCTGCCACTACAGGTAACAGTGATGAAAATGCTATTGCTGCTAAGAAGAGTGTGGATGTCTGTGTGGATCTTTATCACAAGAATGTCTGGAACGATGCAAAGACTGTCAATGTCATTGCCGAAGCTTGTTTCTCTCCCGTCACCAAGGTCTCTGTTACTGCTGTCAAGTTCTTTTTGAACAGTAATGATCATCAAGAAGAAGAGGAAGAAGATGAAGATGTAAGTAAAAACTATATAGAAGAGCAAAATTGGGTACTAAACATTGCCTTTATAGATCCCTGATCTTAAGAAAATGCAAATGGCTCATCAACATAACACCAAGACCAAGGCCAATGCCCGTAAAATGGATGCTGCCAGAAAGAAGGTCAAGAGAAAGTCCAAGAATAAGGACAAAGCCGAAAGTTTTAATTTCTCTGCCCTTCATCTTTTAAACGATGCTCAAGGGTTTGCCGAGAAATTATATTCCAAGTTGAATGTCAAGGATGATCGTTGGGAAGTTCGTTTAATGAAGATGAATTTGGTTTCTCGTGTTATTGGTATCCATCAATTGACTATTTTAGGTTTCTATCCTTTGTTAATGAAGTATCTTCAACCCTCTCAACGTGATGTTACCATGGTCATGGTATGTGCTGCTCAAGCCTCTCATTCTCTTGTTCCCCCAGATATCTTGGAACCCGTTTTAAAGGCCATTGCTAATAACTTTGTCACTGATCGTGTTGCTAATGAAGTCATGGCTGTTGGTATCAACGGTATTCGTGAAATCTGTATCCGTCAACCTTTGGCTATCGAGCCTGCATTATTACAAGATTTGACACAATATAAGTCTCATCGTGATAAGAGTGTCCTTATGGCTGCTCGTTCTCTTATTGCTCTCTTCCGTGAAATCAATCCTGAGATGTTGTTGCGTAAGGATCGTGGTAAGACTGCTACTATTCGTATGAAGGATGGATCTATCCGTACTGTTCAGTATGGTGAGGCCTCTACCAACATGTCTGGTCTTCAAGGTCTTGAGCTTCTGGATCAAGCCGAAAAGGATGAAGATTGGGGAGATTGGGAAGTGGATGATTCTAGCGATGATAGCGATGAAGAAGGAGATGGTTGGGTCAATGTTGCTAGTGATGATGAAGATTTTGTCAACGTATCCATGGCTGATGAAGCTAATGAGGGATTAGACGAAGAAGAAAAGAAGAAGTTACAATACAAGGTGGGACCTGATGGCGAGATCATCAAGACACGTCGTGTTGGTAAGCGTCAATTGAAGAAGATGATGGATGCCGAAGAACAAACAGAGATCACAGAAGAACAACGCATTAAGTTATTAGAAGCAGTCAAGGCTCGTCGTGCTGAAGAAGCTGCCAAGTATGAAGCATCCATGAAGTTGGCTACCACACGTATTTTGACACCTGCTGATTTTGCTCGTTTGAGTGAGCTCAAGACAACCAATGAGATTGAACAAGCTCAAGGTAAGAAGCGTGGAGCTGAAGAGATCCAACATGAAGGCGAGATTGATGAGATGACCATCTTGGGACCCCGTAAGAAGGCCAAGCAAGATTATGAACAAAGAATGGCATCTATTCAAGAAGGTCGTGAAGGTCGTGAAAAGTTTGGTTCTAACAAGGGTAAAAAGGAGAGAGGTAGTACCACTAATCGTGAGAAGGCTAGAAATAAGAATTTCTTGATGGTTGCTCATAAGCAAGCCGTTGTCTGGAAATCCAAGCGTAGTTTGTTCGATAAGCAAAAGACTTTACGAGCAGCTATTGTCAAGCAAAAGAAATCCAAGCATTAAATTATATAACCTTATTTTCTCATTTATCACCACCTTTTTTGTTTTTCCCACACACACACACACACACACACACAGACACACCCTCTCCCATTTAATATAAATAAACATGCATTGTTGTACACTTAGAATATATACTCCAACCAAAAATAGCAGACTACTTTATTTTCTGATTTCGTGTAATGGGAGCACAAGATCCACCAAAATTTAATTTTGTTGGGATCAGGAATCGCGGTCATATGTGTGAGAGAGAAAAAAATGTCGTCTGTAAACATAATCTAAACATAATCTAGACATGATCTTATCCGTTCAAAGGAATGATCTACTCAATGTTTATTTTCTGCTAATTAGCCAAAAAATAAATAAAACTAAAAAGACATATAAGAGCCAGTAGGTGACATGTGCTGTTTTTTTATGGGGGAGCAGGGAACCAGCAATAGTTTTCTGGTACCCCAGTTTTAATTTTTGATTTTTTACTCAGTTGATAACCCATGTTATTTGAAAGCCCGTCTGCAAGTTGACCATAAACAAAGAAAATCTATTGTTTCCCTTCTTTTGTTCCCTTAATATATTTTTATTTTCTTCAAAGGTAATATAAAAAGTTTTTCTTTTTTTTCTCGGCACGAAATATATTAAACTTCTTTTTTTATTACTAGATGTCTGTTCCTGGTAAGACTTACGGCTTTTTTAATAAACCCTTTTTATATATACTGACATCACGTAGCTGCTTTCAACGATATTGGCAAGTCTGCCAAGGACCTCTTAACCAAGGATTACCCCGTTGGTGGTTGTAAGCTCGAAGTCAAGACCACTGCTCCTAACGGTGTTGTAAGTTTTTTTTTTTTTTTTTTTTTTTTTTTTTTATGGGACCTAATCTTTTTCGTAAATAGACCTTCAAGGTTAACGGTCAACGTGATAACAAGACCGGTATCATTGTCGGTGATCTTGAAACCAAGTACGCTGACAAGAAGAACGGTCTTACCTTCACTGAAGCCTGGACTACCTCTAACCACCTCAACGGAAAGATTGAGCTCGAGAACAACCTTGCCAGTAAGTATTTTTTTTTCTGAATGGGGATTTTAATAAATACTGATGATTGTTTCTGTTATAGAGGGTCTTAAGCTCGAACTCTTAACTTCTCTTCTCCCCTCTGTTAACGAGAAGGCTGCCAAGATTAACGCTACCTACAAGAAGCCTAATGTTCACACCGTTGCCACTCTTGATGTCTTCAAGGTAATAAAAAAAAGAAAAAATGAAGAAGGAGAACGAGAGAAAACTAATCGTTTATTATAGACTAACGTCAGTGTCAACTCTGTTTTCGGTCAACAAGGTTTCCTTGTTGGTGCTGAAGTTGCCTACAATGTTTTAGATGGCAAGGTAAAGTATAGAGAGAGAGAGAAAAAAACGTTAAAACAAGATCTAACGTTTGTTTATTAACTAGATTGGTCGTTACAACGCTGCTGTCGGTTATACCGCTGCTGAGTATGGTGTTGCTGTTCATGCTACCAACAACTTGAGCAACTATGCTGCTTCTTACTACCACCGTGTCAACAGTGACCTTGAGGCCTCTGGTAAGGCTTCTTGGGACTCCAAGGGTTCTAAGGCTGTCACTCTTGAAGTTGGTGCCAAGCTCAAGTTGGACTCTTCTGCTTTTGTCAAGGCCAAGATCTCCAACTCTGGTGTTGTCGGTCTCGGTTACACTCAATCTCTTCGCCAAGGTGTTAAGGTCAACCTCGGTGCTTCCGTTGATACCACTCGTCTTAACGAAAACGCTCACAAGGTTGGTCTTGCCTTCACTTTGGAGAACTAATTTTTTTTTTGTCATCCCCCCCCCCCAAATTTATACATTAAAAAAATATTCTTATTCCTTCAACCCCACGTTTTTTCTTTTTTTTTTTTGTCGCGCGTTTAAATTCATGCAATTCTATCACGTCGACAAAACATCGTGATATGATTGGGAAGTGTCCTCTTTTAAATGTTAATCATTTTTATATTATATTTGGGTGCATGAGTGTTAAAACTGAAGATAATAATGTGCACTATGAGAAATTGGCCTTTTTTTTGCAAAAAACTTCTAAAACAACATTTAAAAGTCGGTTCGTTTCATCAAAGTTTATGTCAAGAAATGCAAATTGTACATGAGGGGGGTTATGTCGTCTTTTTTTTCTCAAAGCCATGAAAAGAGTTGTGCCAGAAAAAATGCTTATAGAAAATAGCCAAGTGTTTGGGCACAAAAAAGATAACAAATGTTTGCCTTATGTAATTACTGGCCTACCAAAAACTATAAATGTAACAAATCTATTTGAACGTAAGCTCGTATCTACGATTATGTCACAGGGGGGGGGGAAGGTTCTGAGATATGGCACTCCTTTTCAGGTCTTACGTGTGCTAATAAAAATTAAAATGATGCTCTATCTATTTTTAATACAAGTTGGAGCGTTTTGAAGAAGGAAATATGCTGTATAAACTGCAAGAGACAAGATTTTTACAAACTCCTTGTCAAACATCTTTATTGCGACAAATTTGAATTTGACATATATAAAGTGACGATGTTAAGAAGTTGTTGTTAGCTTGAACGATTGGGTTGCTCTTATTCATACCAAAGCTGACCATGTATAGATAGTGAGCGTGTAGAATATGTGTCTTTTGATATATTCCTCTTATCCATGTAATAGCGATTAATTTTTCGGTGGTAAAACAGTGTGAGCTGTACAATATGGTGTAGCAGTAGCGTCTTCCGATGGTCCTAAACATTGCGTTTATGGGGGGTTCTTCTATCGTACTAATATAAGATATTACAGCTGTAAGTTTTTTGATCATTTTCAAAGGGATTTTAGACAATCCTTTTATTAATGTTGAAATAAAAGTTTGAATTTATTCTGCTTGTACATATTATGTTTTGCCTACCAGACAGCTATATCTTGTATTGTAAGGCTAATTATATTAAACTGCCTTCGCGTCTTGACAAGGTGAAACTCTTTCGACTATTCAATGCTACTTTCTGAATAGTTCAAATATGACATCTGATAAATTTGATCAAAGTCGATACATCCATCTAACATCCAAAATGTCATATCAAAGGACAGTTTCTCTGCATTTACACAATAAATTTTGATCTCTTAACTCAATAACCTTGATCCGTATCCCGAAATCACAATTACTTTTGACAAGTATTGTATTCCCATAGATATTTACTCTATAATTACTTATACAGTCCCAACTACACGCTACATGACAAACACCAGTAACATATTGTGGAGCACAGTGACCGTTTGCAGAACCACAAAAAAAGTTATAATTCTGAATTTGAAGCTTTCTAAACCAACCAAGCAGATCAAATTGTATGGCAGAGCTGTATATGAACATAAAAGACTCAGTCTTCCTATTTTGGCTCAAAAAGCAGCATTTATGTATTGTCCAACAGGCGTTCATTCCTGGCTGGATGTTATTTTATTTTTAGAGTCAATACAGTGAGGTGGAAGGAGGCTAATCTATCAGTTTTTACGGAGGCAGTCATCCAAAAAAAATCTACTAGAGGCCAACCTAAAGAGTGCTACCGATATCACCAAGCTATTTCCACAGGCGATGTTAGCTATCTCGATACGTCATGTCTGGATATTTTTGCCGACCATGATGTATGCCACCAAAAAAATCAGCAGCAATATAAGTCTGCCTCTTATTTCTTTGACTCTATTGGTGCTCAAGTGCTTGGTGAAGCAGTACATATGGTGTTACGAGATTGAGGAAAGATAAAAACAAGTATAATAAATACTTTGATACTGCTTATAAATGTTTATCAAGAGTTAAAAAGTAGTCTTATCTGCAGTGAAAAAAAAAAATGTGAGTTTACAATCGACAAAAAGTTAAGCTTGAGTGAAAGTGTAAGTTTCAATACAGTTTAAATTAAACCTCAGTGGTTATTTAGATATCAGGTAGAGGAAATAGGTTTTAAGCAAATAGAAGATAATGATTCATTGATATAAAGTTAAAGGATATTTATACTAAACGAAAGGTATAAGTGGTGATATATAATAGCGATATAATGATAATGAGTAATGTTAACAGGTTGTCAAGTGTGACCTATGAACCGAGGTGGATAACACCACTTTACTGTAAATATTATAACACCAACTTTGATCTTTTCCTGTTGCCGTGATTATTTTTGAGTGGTACAAATCTCCTTTTCTGTGATTTGGTCTTTAAGTCACTATTGTTACATCACAAGTCCATATAAGGCAGTACTATCAAAAGCAAGCCTTATAATTTAATTCGGAAACATTAATATTAATAAGTGTTAGGACAATATATCCACTTAATGGTTAATAGTCCAAACCCTAAAATCAAACCAATATATATAGTAGAGCATATTAAGCCGTGAATAAAGGATTATCTTATATTTGATTGAAATTACTGTCTTTTAACTATCGGATATTACAGTCTTCTTTAGCCTGAGCTCGACCTCAACCGAGATATCTACGTCAATGTCCAAGCCGGATACCGGGCTAGTCCGGCAGGTCACGTGAATTGCTAAACAATAGAAGTATAAATAATTTTTTGCTTGGCTAAATTGATATGTGTCCGAGTGTCTTTATGTTTACCTTGTAAAAAGTAGTACAGAGAATAAAATAAGGCACTCGTTTGCAATATAAGTTAGTCATCCAAGTTCATCTTGGCTGATTACTAAAAAAAAAAAAAAAAAAAAAAAAAAGAATGAGTAACCGAGAAATGTATTTTTGGGCTTTTTTTTTTTTTTACCTTTTTAAAAAAGGCAAGCAAAGGGTCCAGCTACAACAAACTGTTAGTTGAAGTGTACAAGAACAGATGTAATAGACTTACCTTATGGATTAAAGTGAAAAAAAAAATTGAGAAAAATTAAAGGAAAAAAAGGGGATTTCAAAAAAAACAGTTTTTTTTTTTTTTATCAAATCTGATTGCAATATCTGATTGCTAAAAGAGAGATAAAAAAAAAAGAAGATCAAAACAAAGATCTACTCCAAATAAAGATTGTACAACATGCATTTTAATCCAAGTCGATAACCTCAAGAATTTTTTATTAAGTGTATGCTTTTGTATAAGGAAAGTACAGCCTCGAGAAAGTTCATCCAGGTCCATGTCTGAATTAAGATATTATCAATGAGGGGAGCATACAACACCTTATGTCTGCATGGAAAACTGGCTGAGTCGTAGTGACCAGCATGCTCTTTTGATTCAGTCTCCACCAATTGGTACCTTATCACACACGGCGTTTTTCTATGAGTAGAAAAGATGGGTACAACTGTATATGCTGCACATCTAGGCTCACTTGATAGTATAGAAAATCACTCGTTATACTTATCTGCGCATATTTGAAGACAAAAGGCGATTAAAAAAAGAAATCGCTCGAAGCTGTTTTCTCCCCTCCATCCTAACCAAACCTTTTTTTTTTTTCTCCACATCGAATTTAATATCATTACTGTTAACTTCGTACAGAATATCCATTTGTAGATAAGCTTTGAGGATGTCCTTATTTTTCAAAGTGTCCAACATTTTCTTTTTTTACCAAAGTGTATCTGCTTTCATCTCTGTAAATCAGCTTTGCTGCTGCTCTGAATCCACAAAGGTCATCCGTCTTGATGCTATCAAAGTTAAAATCCGTCATTTTTCGTAGATCTGCTGCTTTTTTGATTCTAGCTGTGGTATTTGATAAAATAGCACCAGGTAAAAATAATGAGATAAATGTGTATTTTTTATTGTAGGTAAAAAATAAACTCAAGAACTCTGCTGCTATAAAATAATCAATCCTTTTATATTGAACAACTGCCCCTGGAAGTTAGTGAGTCAACCTTTCTGGTTTTGGAATAAATCTATACTCAGTTTCCCGCCTTTTGTTAAATGAATTCTACTCGTTAGAATTGACTTCAATTAACATTGTCCTAGATCAAAGGATCCGGGAACACTTCTTATTGTGTTTTTCGGAGTAGAAAGAACCAGTAAGATAATGTGTAACGGTAGCTGTCAAAAGGGGCATAACATGAATTATGGTTAATTGGCTTCGGCAGAACATATTTGTAATGTTTGACCTCTTATTAATTCAACGGGTTCTTTTAACCCATCTGTGAATGAATAAGATATGATCCCAAATATAGAACATCTTATCGATGTTTGTATGTTTGGTTGCAGAAAGTAGGCATCCATTTGATTATGCACTATTTCTATTATACACTTATCAGTCGTATAATTTGTATCAATATATAAATAAATGAACCATTGATAATGATAGCTGTTCTATTCTCTCGATGGGTAGCTAATCCATTGAGGGAACTATCATTATTAGATTTCTCTTTTTTATATTCTTGATTTAATTGGAGTGGGTTTTTAGTTTTCCAATTTAGGTATAGTAACTCAGTTGTGTATTATTCTATATGCAACTTTTATCCCTATATCCATTTAAGCCAATCATGCCACCTTTTATATAGAAGTATGTACTCGAGGTAGAGGTAGTTGTGTAGTAGTATACATATGTATGCTATTACTCAACATTCAAAGACATTTTATTTTATAAATTATAACTTTATACGATTTATTTATTTACTCTTAAATGAATCGTACTCAAATACGACACTAGCCTACTTTTTATACGCAATAAAATGCTCGTGCTTGGATTCTGCGGAAAAAAACCCCCAAGCTTTTCTCTTAAGTCTATAATTGTATTTTACCTTGACAGGGCACTTCAATTTTTTTCACTTTGAGTGAAATTAAAGATTGTTGCGGCTAGCCATTACAAGAGACATTTCGTGTTTAGTGTTTTATTTCTCAATGTCAGCTTTGATCTTCTCCAGGGCTTGCACTCTTTTGTTAAGAGATACACGGTAGTAGCGGGTGTATGTTGGTGTCATTCTTTTATAGCTGAGACAAAAAAAAAGGGGGGGGGGCAAAAGCGACTCTGAGAAAAAAGAAGAAGTCTATTTTTTTTGGGGGGAATAATTTTTTTTTGCGCTCCCCCGATTACGTTATCGGCTGAGAGTCAAAGATTGATTCACTCTTAAGATAGCTCCCTTAGTAAAAATGAATACTTGCAATGCCCATATCTTTTTCAAAATCCATACAAATCAAAAAATTAAAATTGCATGCCTACTTCTTTTATCATTATCTATCCATCTATCTAAAAATAACATAACATTTATTTTTCAAAATCCAACATAGTTTCAAAAAACTCAACTTTTTCCCGTCATTTACGGTAACACACCGATCCTTCCACTTTTTTTTTTCGTTTAAACAAACTAATGACGTTATTGTGCTTTTGCTTTAAAAATAATTACAAAAAATTTACAAAGTGAAGACGACTACATCTTTTTGAAAGACACACGCAAAAATAAAATTTATTCTCCGCCCAAAAAAATTAGCACCAAAATTGCACCTAAAAAATCAGAAGCTAAGAGTGATCATAAATCAATGAAAAATGAAGCAAAATGACTTTTTTTTTTTTTATTCCAATGTAGTTTGTTTAGTTGCACAACATATTAAAATTTAAAGTTGTATTAAAAAGTACAATCACTAGTTTGGCCGGAATTGATTTTCAGCTCATATCCCAACCATGATATGCCCAATATCATGGTACCAGACAACGTCCATAATATCCCGTTATCTGCAGTGTAAGACTACTTAACTACAAGTGAGAAAATAAAAATACGCACGTAGCAAAAATAAGATGCTCGCTTAGCTCAGTTGGTTAGAGCGTGGTGCTAATAACGCCAAGGTCAACAGTTCGACCCTGTTAGTGAGCATTTTCTTTTTAGATCTTCGTTGTAGTGTCTGTAGATGTTCATTTGTTGGAAACGATAATAGTTGTATTGTCGTGACAAGGCTTTCTTTCGTGTATTTTATTTTTTAATAAAATCCACCAATCACATCGCTGCATCTAATCACACCCAAACAAACTTTTTTGACATCTTGGTTACTCAATCCATGTCGAAAGACAACCCACCACCACCAGAGACCAGCTGGTCCACAGTAGTTGCGAAAAGCTTGAAAACCAAAGTTCCACCTCTTCGTCGTCGAGTTGACATTACCGGTAATCGAGAATCTTACAAAGTTGACATCATGTTTGAAGATCCCGAGATCTCAGAATATTTAAGACATCAACGAGCCCTCTCGATTGTTAAGACCGCTATTCAGCCAGGTGCTGTCATTTTCAGTTTACCAAGCAGTCAGTTCACTCACCAGTCCGCTGCTTATAAATTAGTTATCGACCAGATAGGCCCAGTAGTTGGGAATTATTTTAATCCCCTCTCCTTGCGTGGAAATCGTTCTCGTAACGACTTGGTTTTTTACACCAAGTTCCGAGAAGACAAAGCCACTCAGTTTGCTCTTTCTGAAGGGCTTTTAGTCAACGATATTCAGTATAAGGCTATCCCTTACAAGGATAAGACAACGTCGAATGACCATGTCCGGGTCAACATCACTTTGGATTTTGTGGATGAAGATGAGGAACTACTTACCAAATTACAATCTTCTGTGGCCAACTATGGCAGGGTTTTACAAGTTAAACGCTTGCTCAATCATGGTTTTTTTGAAGGTGAAATCTCTGTCTTGCTCAACCGTAGCTCAACCACTGTCATGTATCAAGATCTACAACGTATGTTGTATCTCGAAGCTTGGGATGTTTTTGCACCGGCTAGTTTTAAAGGGGCTCAACCCATATGCTATTACTGCCGTGAAGCTGGCCATGTTAAGAAGGATTGTCCCGAATTGCAAAAGATCAATTGTTTTAGATGTGGCGCTGTTGGCCATACACAGCGTCGCTGTCGTGTAGAGGATACAGCAGACTTAGTACCAAAATCTAAACCAACGACTTTTGAAGAAGATTTAGAGGCTTATGCTCAGGCTAGCCAGGCTACACCTCCCAGCAGTTCCTCTGAAACGCCTGCCCCTACAGCTAAGACTGATTTGCCCACTTGTGGTGATCCACATACTCTCTTTATAATAACACCTCATAATTAGCATAATTATCACGGTAACACAATAACCCATATTTGATATTTGTTATTGTTATTGTTATCAACTCTCTCCAAAATAATATATCAAAGCAAGCCCCTTAATTTGACATTCGAATATAAATACCCCTCTAAAAACATCTTTTAAAAGGATAACTTTTTAACTCTAAATAAACATTTATAAGCAGTCTCAAAGTACTTATACTTGTTTTTATTTCTATTTTTTATTCAATCCTAAAACACCACACCACTGATTCGCAAATATCCCACGAGCTTTCTAAGGATTCCGATGCCGATTTAACTGAAGATGTCCTAATGATGGATGAATCTTTTGAAGTTTCCACCACCAAACATGCGACTAATTTTGCAGCTTGTCACCTTGGATCTTTAGGTTCAAAATATGCTCCTATCGACGAACGCACATCTATGGATGTCAATTCTAGCCATTCTCGCCGTGATGTAGCTAAGAAAGGGTCTGATGATATCAAGAAGGACGTGGCTCCTTCGTCCTCAAAGATTACTTTAACCCGTAAGGGTCATGAGTAATCGCCCTCTCCGTCTTGCATCTTTAAATGCGCGAAGCATTTTCAAAGATGCAGATAGAAATACCCAGAGATTGTTTCTATCTTATCTCAAGTCTTCTTCTCTATCTCTGGACATACTTTGTTTGCAAGAGGTCTCGGCTTTTAACCGTCAAGATCACTTAACTCAAGAGCAATGTCATTATTTTATGAATTTTTTATTCCCTCGGTGTGCTGTTGTATTTACTAAGTATTGCGCAATTATTTGCCTTAATCAAAAGTATCACCTCGATAAAGAAATTATTTCTTTAGACGAACGTTGTATCAGTGCCAACATTATCGACAAGTCTACTCGTACTACTGTATGCACAGTTATTAATATCTATGGTCCGGCTCAACATGCTGATCGTCTGCCATTCTTAGATCATTTCATGTCTCTTCCGCACGTGGACTTGGTCTCGGATTCTTTGCCTACCTTTTTACTGGTGGATTTCAATTTGCAACTAGCCAAACTTGCGGACTCATGCAGTGATGACAGATTTTTGGTATGGTATGAATGGATCTCCAACAACTTTATCAATTGCTTTCCAGAAGGGCAACCTACCTTTCAGCGACAGGATGTGCGATCCACGATTGATTATGTGTTCAGCAATGTCGTAGGTCTTCCCCGGGTTGCAGCATATCAACAACGTTACTTGCCTGCTAATTGGACAGATCATCAACTAATGTGTGTAGATCTTTTGTCAAACCGGGAAGATGTTGGCCCTGGTTTTTGGAGATTCAATCCTTCTTTGCTTCGCAATGACTCCTTTCTGGATTTACTCAACGAGGTAGCTTCTATCTATGCGACAGAGTGGTCCCACAATACTGTTTTACAGTCCCCTCAAAAAGGCTGGGAAGCTTTTAAAAGGGCATTACGAGATACTTGTGACACTTTCTCCACCGGCTTTCGCAAGCACAGACAGTCAAAAATTGAGCATCTTCAACATCAATATTCGGAGTTGTCGAGGAATTCACTGGAACAGCCCAACCTGGCACATCAGCTTTCGGATTTGTTGGATAAAGAAATTCAGATGGAAATGCAACAACTTTTAGTTCGCTCTGCCACTCGTTGACATGAACAAGGGGAGCGCAATACCAAATATTTCTATAAAGTTATCAGGTCTCGTGAAGCTCAACAAACCATCCAAGCAATCAAGTCGTCTACGACGGGCGAGCTGGTTACATCGACAGCCGAGATTTTGAAAGAAGTACATAGATTCTATCAGAAGTTGTATACACCAGAGTACATTGACAGTTTTGCTGTGGATTCTCTATTACACAATATTCCTGCGGACGTGAAGGTTGATGCAAAACAATTTAAATCGTTAGATGCAGATCCTTCGGTCGAAGAACTATTATCTGTGGTTGCTTATGCACCGTCCAACAAGAGTCCCGGTTTAGATGGTATCCCTTTTGAAGTCTACAATTATCTCTTTACGAAGTTTCCTCAGATTCGGTCTCTATTCCTTCAGATTTTGGTTGATGCTTATCATGGTATAGTTCCCAGTTCTTGGCAACAAACTCGAATGGTGCTGCTGTTTAAAAAAGGTGATCCAACTTTATTAAGCAATTGGAGACCTTTGTCTTTAATTAATTCGGATGCCAAATTATTCACGAAAATTTTAGCTAATAGACTTAATCAAGTGCTGCCCTCTTTGATCAACCCTTATCAAACTGGTTTCTTGCCGCATCGACTAATCTCGGATAATGGGTGGGTTAATTTGACATTAATGGACAATTACCGTAAGTCGGATTCTCCTGGTGCTTCGTCTGCTGTTGCTGTTTTTTTGGATCAGGAAAAAGCGTATGACCGCGTACATCCGGATTACCTCTCGAAAGTATTGCATCATTTTGGGTTTCCTTCGAAGCTCATCGAATCTTTAATGTCGCTTTTCTTTGGCACGTCTATCTCGGTTTCGGTGAATGGCTATCTTAGTGCCTCTCTAGCACAGGGCCGTGGACTCCGGCAAGGTGATCCATTGTCTCCTCTGTTGTTTAATCTGGCTTTTGAGCCACTGTTGCGAACGATCCTAGCGTCTGAGGAACTTCCTGGTGTCACGCCTCTCCCTGTTCTCGTTGGTCTTCTTTACGAGCAGATCCACCTGTCCACCGTAACCCGGAAAATGGGTTGGATGATAGTCCTATACCTTGGAATTCACCGCCTCAGTACAAACTCCTCAGTTATGCTGATGATTTAGAGGTTTTCCTTTCGTCTCCAAGTGAATGGTCAGCGCTACACAATATTCTAACGCTTTATGGTTCCGCCAGTAATGCCAAGGTCAATATCGGCAAGACACAGTTACTATCGTTATCTGGGGACTCCTCTCCAGCGTGGACTCAAATTTCACAGGATACAGGTATTGACTATCACACTAAAGAAAGCAAGAATAAAGTACGTTATCTCGGATATCCTTTGTATTCCAATCGTAGTCAACTCAAGAAGTACCTCCAGCGGATCAAGAATGTTATGCAGGTTAAGTGCAATCAATTGAGGCAACGTGGTCTTACCATTCGTGGTCGTTCATTGGTTATCAACTCCTTGGTTTTTAGCAAAATCTGGCATTTATTACGTGTAATTCCTGTTCCCGACTCTTGGTTGAATGAAATTCGCCAGCTTACACATAATTTTGTCGCTGATTTTCGCCCACGTCCGTCTTGGAATCAAATCTGTCTTGATAAACGATATGGTGGTCTTGGGGTCATCAATCTTCACGAGCAACGCATGGCGCTTCAAAATGTTTTTTTACGCCGTATATTGAAACCTAAATCCCGGGTTGATTTCGTTACACCTTTGATTGGCTATAGTCTCTACCTACATACTGGACATCATTCATTCTTACCGTGGCTACAATACCCCACTGAGTATTTAGCCTTTTTCAAGAATATTGCACCGACTATGCACCAGCTGACAACATTGATTACCAAACTGCCTCCTTTGCTCAGTCATCACGAATGGTCCTCCCGTTGGTTGGCTGACACACCATTGAAGTTTGCTTTATTTTCTACGCTGCCTACTGATGAGCAACAGTTCTCGATTTCCGATATACCTATCAACTATATTGTCACTGATGTCTTCTCCTGGTCATACTTTTATCATGGGTTTACCAACTTCTTGCGACTTGGCTCAATCCGGTCTCGAGCAGCTGAAATTCTATCTTGGTATCAGCAAGCCTACCCTCCCATTAAATGGATGCCTCTCTTGCAACGTTGTATGCCACCGGATTACCGAAATGTGCTACCACCACCTCATGACGAATCGACCGTGCCACCTAATGCTACACTACGAAATCGATGGGTTCCTTCACGTCAACATTGGTCTGTTCCTGGTGCAACTGCTAGAAAATCTGCCAGGGTGTCTCAAGTGTCTCCTGGTTGGTTTAGAAAATATTGGGATCAAAGATTATCTTGCCAGTAAAAATTATGGTCCACGTGCTACACAAGGTATTACGATAATTCCCTTTGCAGTCTTGGATGGGTATTGCTCTCCACGCATTTGGCGTATCTTTTGGTCCCTACGTCTGCCACACAAAGTGGTCAATTGCTGGTGGCGTCTTCTGAAGAATTGTATCAGCACCCAAGCTGCGTTACATGCCAGCTGGGAAGCTCGATGGCCCTCTCCAAACTGTCGATTATGTCACGAAGCGGCTGAAGATGTCTACCATTTTTTCGTTGGATGTCCTTACAAATGGTCTCTCTGGTCACAAGCGGTTCCTTTTCTTTCGTTAAGTTTCTTACTTTCTACACCCGACGATGTCTGGGCTGCTATCACCGGGTTTCATACCACGGCTGGTGCTCCTATCGACAATTTTCAACTGGAACTCATTGGTTGTATTCTCGAAATACAATGGCGTTATCATTGGCAATGCGTTGTTCGCAACACACCTTGGTCCACGCAAGCTGCAATGCACATGCTCATGGCCTCTGTTGGTTTGGATCTTACCTTAAAGGCGTACGTTCGTGGAGTTAATGACGAGGACTGTGATTCTGAGCAAATCACTTAGTTAATTTTTATTTCAATTTAATTCAATAAATTAACGTGAATGTATACAAAAAAAAACTCAAATTAGCTTTTCTTTGAATTAAAATAATTTTTTTTTTGATCCACTAAATAATCGCTGTAGTTAGAATTTGGCTGTGAAAATTGTAGTGATCTGACATGTTCCCAGTAAGTCATCACCATAAAATAATCAATTGATAATTTCTACTAAAACATTGGAACAGTCTCAAAGTACTCTCTATTGTTTTATTTTTTCACAAAAATGTTCAGGTTTCTCGATTTTGTATGCAGCGGCGTTTGGTAATTTTGCTAAATCACATGATAAATTAGTACTGTACTAAAATAGCACTATATACATATAAAATATATAATCGAACCACATATTAAACAAACAATACACATATAAGGTATCAAAGAACTATATGTTCTGAGTCAAGACATCACAACTCAGGATAAACTAGAAGATTTCTAAAAAAGAATCGTCCCTTTAATAATGACAGAACAATAGAACGATTCTCGGAGTAGATAATCAAGGAAAGCCAATAAGCATTTGACGCTTGATTATTGAAGAACCATCGGTTATAGGAATACACAAGCCAATGGCACCTCTAAACAACCTTCCGTGAACTCCTATGCCTAATTATATTGACTGTTTTAACTATAGTTTTAAATAACTATAAATACCCTGTCTCCTAACATACATTAGAAGGGTATTCAGTTTTAAAACGAAATAACAAGAATAAAACCGCACAAGCACTATTAATCTTATTATCCCTGATTTTTTTGCTGTGTTAAATCCTAGATTTCTCCACAGGTGCTATATATAAAAGTGTATTAATTATAAACTAAATAAAAAGAAGCCTTTTTTACCCTCGAATTCTACGTTATATACTATACGTTCCTATCGTGTGTGAAAAGTTATTATAGTCAAGAAAGATATCTGAGATAGGGAATTTATTAAATCAGATTACAACAGAATAGACAGAAATCAGCTACATACGAAACATGGCATATTGTTATTATAATATGCACATGTTTATTCATATCCAAAATTTATAGTAAAGTAAATGAAAGAAGCGGTTTTAGACTTGCGTCTACATTGGGTCGTTGAGCTGTGTCTCTTCTACTATTGGTCATGACAGTGGCAGAGTTAAATTGTATTTGACGGTAGATGAAGCTGAAGGGTACTCTCCAAATATTAACCATTGTGATAGTTACTATGATGTGAGAGTCGAGGTTGGGATTTTGTTTGTAACGGATGTTGTGGTATTTGATAAAATATTACAAGGTAAAAATAATGAGATAAATATGTATTTTTTATTGTAGGTAAAAAATAGACTAAAAAACTCTGCTGCTATAAAATAATCAATCCTTTTATATTGATCAACTGCCCCTGAAAGTTAGTGAGTCAACCTTTCTAGTTTTGGAATATATCTATACTCAGTTTCTCGCCTTTTGTTAAATAAATCCTACTCGTTAGGATTGACTTCAATTACATCGTCCTAGATCAAAGGATCCGGGAACACATCTTAATGTGTCTTTCGGAGTAGAAAGAACCAGTCAGATAATATGGAATGGTAGCTGTCAAAAGGGGCATATTATGATTTATGGTTAATTGGCTTTGGCAGAACATATTTGTAATGTTTGACCTTTCATCGATTTTGCAGGTTCTTTTCCCATATGTGAATGAATAAGATATGATCCCAAATATAGAACATCTTATCGATATTTGTATATTTGGTTGCAAAAAGTAGGCATCCGTTTATTCATGCACTATATCTATTATACACTTATCAGTCGTATAATTTGTATCAATGTATAAATAAATAAACCATTGATAATGATAGCTGTTCTATTCTCTCGATAGGTAGCTAATCCATAGAGGGAAATATCATTAATAGATTTCTGTTTTTTGTATTCTTGATTTAATTGGAATGGGTTGTTAGTTTTCAAATTTATGTATAGTAACTCAGTTGTGTATTATTCAATATGCAACTTTTATCCCTATATCCATTTAAGCTAATCATGCCACCTTTTATATAGAAGTATGTATTCGAGGTAGAGGTAGTTGTGTAGTAGTATACATATGTATGCTATTACTCAACATTCAAAGATATTTTATTTTATAATTTATACGATTTATTTATTTATTCTTAAATAAATCGTACTCAAATATGGCAGATATTGTAAAGCTGAGCAGGAGAGCCGCTCTGCTTATATCTATCGCACTTAATTGTAGGCCATAGAAATTAAGAAATAATGCCTTGCCAGACAAAAGCCTTGGGAGGACAAGTAAGTATAAAGTGATCTAGTCAGTGGATGAAAAACAAATGACACAGACGATTTCAGGGTGCCTATCAGAAAATATACGATCTAGCAGAGTCTTGTGAGGGATGCATTTATTGATAAACCTATAAATGACGTTCCTTTGTACCATAGTTAAAGCTAGAGATCAGAAAAAGGACCATGTATCAGCGAAAATGTTATGAAGACAAGACGGGGGCGCAGTCAGGGAAGAGCAAGCCTATATAAATATTCCTACAGAGATAAAAAAGGTAATTAATGATACCACAAGGTAAGGAGGATGAACAAAAGGTTGAAAGCCCACTTTTAGAGTAACTCATTGATCCGCTATTCCATCCATTGGAGAGCGTAAGGACGGAAATAAGGCTGGAGACAAGAACCGTTGTTATCTATACCTCGGAAAACGAATCGAGGAGTTCATTCCCTGACAGGAAATGCGCTAAGATATTTTCTTGAAACCATTCTTTGTGTAGTATCATATTGGAAAAGGTCGGTTATAAGTCATATTATTTATAAGGTCTCAATGTAATTTCTTCATAGGGACCGTCGGTTTTTTTGAAGGACCCGATCCAAACTTTCCTTACGTACAGACCATTGGACCCCAAGAAATCCGTTGAAAGTAACAATGAAAACATTGCTTTAGAGAATCTATAATTGTTCGATTATCCTTTGAAACCCGAAATTAGGCTTGAACAAGAAAGTGTGTCAACGATGCTGTTCTTGCGTTGAAACACCGAAATCGAAGGAAAAAAAAGATTAAAAAGGAGTCAACTTGAGAGGTTCGTATTTACAGCAGTGGCAATTTACAAGAAGCATTCGTTTAAAAAATAGCACGATAATATGAATTCCTCGCAAAGAAAGAATACAGAATGCGTCTTGTACTTGTACAGGAGGACGCAGCTGACAAGTTTTGATCCGTTGTAGACCGGATGAACAGGGTCGGTTCGGATAGTTTTGTCGGTTGGATCTCCGGTAGGCCTGGCAATTTAACTAGCAGCAGATATCTCTCCGTCAAAGCTTTTCACGTATTTAAAATGACACAAGCAGCCTCTATTCTATCTTTTGACACCGGCTTCAGTGCCGACTCAACTGAATTCTGTCCCTTTGAAGATCACTCACAGTATTTGGCTGTTGGAACTTACCAATTAACCGATGAACAACAAGAGAACGTCAGAATCCGTAAAGGAAAAACATACATATTTGACGTGACTAAACCGTTAGTCCCTAAACAAATTATCGAAACACCTGCAGTATTAGACATGAAGTGGAGTCATGCTTTAGTAAATGACAAGCAAGTCTTGGGTATTGCTGATTCCATCGGTGGGCTGCATTTGTATGGTTTCAATGAGACAGATGAGTTGGAAAAAGTTGACCATGTTCAAGCAACCGACGATTCATCTATACTTTGTCTCTCACTTGATTGGGCAAGTCGATTGAATAAGACAGACAGACGTATTGTCACCTCCCATTCTAATGGCGATATCAATATCTTGACAGCCACGGAGAGTCAATATGTTGTACAAGATCAATGGCATGGCCATGATTTAGAGGCTTGGATTGCCGGGTTTGATTATTGGAATACGAATACTGTTTATTCTGGAGCGGATGATGGATTATTTAAAGGCTGGGACATCCGATCCCCATCTACGCCTACATTTATTTATAAGCGACACATGATGGGAGTTACGACAATGCAGTCGAACCCCAACAAGGAATATATGTTGGCGACAGGCAGTTACGATGAAACCATTTACTTTTGGGATACAAGATCAATGAGAAGCCCCATCAACACATTTCAAACACCTGGAGGAGGTATATGGAGATTAAAATGGCATCCAACCAACGAAAATAGATTATTATCTGCCTCAATGCATGCTGGCGCATTTGTTGTGGATTTAAATAATGAAAATGAACCTAAACTGTCAACAAGCTTCTTGGATCATACCTCCATGACTTACGGTGCTGATTGGTCTCATAGCGACCCTGATTTAGTGGCGTCCTGCTCTTTTTATGATCATATTATGCACCTTTGGAAAGCAGCAGCCTAGAACCCAATATCTCCTTATGTGATAGGGGTTAGGACCAAAAAAACGGGCCAATGTATTTATTGAATACTACAGAATATGTGATATTCTTTATTTTTTTATATTTATTAAAATTAGAAACTCATCATCATAAAGTAATAATAACAATCATGAAAAGTCTTTCTTTTTTTTTACTTGTAAAAAAGCTTTCGTAAAGTACATTGATGTAGGGAGAAACTAAAAAGAAAGGGGGTAAAAGATAGGAGTAGGGATTATCAATAACAATAACCAGTTTTTTATCTTAAAATTGTCTTGACTTGGATTGTAAGGAAGGGGACACAAGAGTATCAGCAGAAAGATTATAATCATGAACATATTTTCGTTGTTCTTCAGGACTGACTTCCCATTTTCTTCTGGTCATATTATCAATAGAACACAGATGAGTAATTACATTACAAAGGGCTAGCAATTCTATAGCCAATCCGGTGAATAACGCGATATAAATATGAGACAAATCTATCCGAATAAAGTGTGTTAATAGCTCATAACACGGTTGGGCCGAATTTACAGTGTGCTCTGGTATACAGCTTGATGTTGCTACAGGATGATCTAAAGTATGGGAGAAACCACAGCAATTAAACTATTGCCGAGTGTTATTATTGGAACAAATGATCATGTGTACTGGAGTATACCTTTTTCTGTGCGAATAATTTATATTCTCTACTTGAATCGTTCCATGTATCGCTTAGCCAATTGGGTATGTGTGCAGCTTGATCATAAACAATTACTGCAATGGATATCTGGTAAATAAAAGCTACTAGTACAAGTGTAGTATATAATATATGGATGGCTCTTCTTTCCCGGTAAAAGCCACCTAGAATGCCCACCAGTGAAGTAAATATCAGAATCAGTCCTAATATTGTAATCACTAGTAATGAAACGTTAATAGCTAATAATAAATCACATATTGATTTATTTTACTCTTGAGGATATTAATAGGTATTAGAATGGCATCATTGAATTTAGCCTGTGTAGCCATCATTCCAAATGCTAATAATCCGCATCCACAAATGAAAAATAATAGGTTGGTCAAAATAAGATACACTTGACTTTGTCTAAGAATAAAACTGGCTTTAATACAAATGTAACACTAAAAAAGAAGGCACGGACTTTTGACAACACGCCATATTATGATGTAAGGACTACTACACGTAAAAAAAAAAAAAAAAAAAAAAAAAAAAGAAAAAAAAAACAGGAACAGGAACAGGAACAGAAAATGGTGAAAGAATAATACATTCAATTTATACTGTGGTAAAAATAAGGAGGTGTTCATATCATTACAATTTTCAAGGAGGTTGTGATCTTAAGAAAAATGCTTATTACTCATTGACAAGCCACCCTGACACATTTTTTTATTTTTATTTACAATCTTCTATCTCTTTCTTTTTCTTTCTTCTTTCATACATCTATAAAAAAACAACGCATAGAAAAACAAACTTCAATGGTCAACACAACTTCAGAAACAAAACCTCAGGAACCCCTTGTGGTTAAAGACATCGCTCCCAAAAAGATCCCGGCCCCTATTCCCAATGTCAATGTGTGGCAACTTAAAACAACACCTACTACTGATATCAATACAACTTCAAATAGTAAGTGACATCATTTTAATATCATTTATCGTAAGTATTCTAACTCTATTGTAGATGCTTCTTGGCCTGCACCAAAGGAAGCTGTTGTTATTGAAGAAGTTGTAGAGGAAAAGATTTCATCAAGTAAATTAATCGGTAAAGGACAGTGGAAGCCATACACCCCTACAATCATTCATTCTACTCCTACACCCTCCACTTCTTCCTCTGGGCGTGGCGGACGTGGTGGGCGTGTTAACACTATAAGAAAATCCAAAGCCGTGACCAACAACAAGGATTTGGCCACACCTATCCCCGATACACCCACTATCGAATCTAATGGACAACAACAGCAATTACGTAACAATACAATGAGACGTGGTGGTCGTGGAGGATATCAACAAGGACGTCGTTTCAACAACACAAGACAATTTATTCATCTTGATTCTGAAACACTTAAATTATATGTTCTCCAACAAATTGAATATTACTTTAGTATTGACAATCTTTGTAAGGATTTATTCTTGCGTAGTCAAATGGATACGGATGGTTATGTTCCAATCACCTTAATCGCTGGATTCAATCGTGTTAAGGGATTAACAACCGACATGAACTTTATTCGTTCTTCACTTGAACTTTCAAAGTTGTTAGAGGTCAAAAAAGATTGTGGTGATCTTTTACGTAAAAGAGAAGGTTGGGAAACTTGGGTTTTGCCTGCTGCCGGTACCGTAGCCACCACTACTCCCAACGGTGCTGCTCAAATCATTAAATCGGTTCCTGCTGGTCCTACTGCTCCTAAGGCTGTGCCTGTTATTAAGTCTGATCCCGCCGTCCAATCTGTGCCTGTTAAGGCTGACCCTGTTACTGTTACTGCGGTTCCTATCACTAGATCTGTTCCCGCTGCGGTTCCCACTTTAGCGTCTTTAGCTACCGCCAAGGTACCCACATTGCCCAGTACCAAAAATATTCCAACTCCTACTGCTGCTGCCGAGGAGGACGACTTGTTTGATTTCGATGATGATTGGGTTGACGGAAGTCGCCCCAATACAGTGAAGAAGTACTACCTCTCTGACGAGGAAGAAGAAGAGGATGATTTCGAATTGGATGACGACACTGTTGCACGTATTATGATTGTCACTCAACGTAAAAAAGACCGTTCACATCAATCTTTTGAGCGTTCTAAAATGAATGATGAAATTTCCGACATGATCAACGAAGGATTATATCAATATGAGTCTGGTCTTGGTGTTGGAAAGCAGAATTCTCAATCAAAGGTTGGAACAATGGATTCCGAACATTTTGCCCAATTAAGTATGAGCGCTAAACAAAGAGAGTCTGGCTTCAACAGTCCTAAACCTATCAAGCAAAAAAAAGCTCCACGTTTCTATCCTATTGGCCCCGAATCTCTTCCTACATCTGCTTTATCTCGCTCTTCTCCCATCACTCCCTCTTTATCCGCTGCTGCCATTAACGGTACAAACAACAAGAAGGAAGAACAAGGCGATGTTGGATGGGTCTTAAGTGACCAAGCTTATCATTACAACCCCAATGATGTTTTATCTACAAGTCTTGGTAAATCTCCTTTACCTGAAGGTTTCCTCTCTAGCTCTGTTGACAACATGGCTCATTCCTTTGGTAGCTTCCAGCATCCCAGTCACGATTTATTACGTGACAAAGGCTTTGTTCAACACAAGTATCACAAGTATCATGCCAAGGCATTAAGGGAACGTAAACAATTGGGTGTCGGTCAATCTCAAGAAATGAACACTTTATTCCGCTTTTGGTCTCATTTCTTACGTGATCATTCTAACAAGCGCATGTATAATGAATTCAAGCGTTTGGCTATTGAGGATGCTAACCACAATTATCGTTATGGTCTTGAATGTCTCTTCCGTTACTATTCATATGGACTTGAGAGACGTTTCCGCAAAGAAATCTTTGAAGACTTCGAACAATTAACAATTAGTGACTACGATCATGGTCATTTATATGGTTTAGAAAAGTTCTGGGCATACAACTTCTACCGTAAAGATAAGAAGAAGAGAGATCTCGTCTTCACTGAACGTATGCAGCAATTACTCGCAAAATACAAGCATATCAAGGAATTTAGAAATGCCGAACCTCCCAAGAAAATAGATGGTGCTCAATATGCTGTTCCTAACCACAGTGTAAGTTCTTTTTATAAATCACCTATATTCAGTTACTAACCTAAATTTATGTAGAAACCTAGACATGGCAGTATTAGTGGTCCTTCTGTAAAACATTAAATCCTCCTTTAAACAACAACAACAACAACAACCCCTTTTTTTTCTGTTCTTCCTTTGACTCCTTTTTTTCTCTCTTAGCTTTGTATCTATTTGTACAATACTAATCATAATAAAAAAAATATATAATGACATGCTAATAATTTTCAAAGATAAATAAAACGTCTGTGCCAAATGTACCTATATTCGCATTGATCAAAATGTTCTGCTTGGAAATAAATACATTTACCATCATACTTTTAAGGCCCTTTTTTTTTATTTTATTTTTTGTATATGGTAGACTTTATCTATAAAGGAAGAAGTAATAAGCTATTTTATTGAGACCTCAAAAAGAGTGGGAAAAGAAATGATAATTAGTCCAACGCGGTAGTAGGTATCCCAGAACAGGTATAAGTATAAATCTTTCATTTGTTATAAAGCATATCTAAACTGAGGATGATTATCGTACACTCCATCAATATCATGTCCAGACATATCTTTTGATTCAGGCACACCATATACTTTATCACGTCTATCATTTTCCCGAGCCAATAAAAATCGGAGAATACCAGCAGAACATCCAGCTAATGAGAGAAATACTAAACAAATAACATGACCTTTGATGTATCTTGGCCCATCTTCTGTCTTATAAATTTGAGTTCCGAGCATCGAGAAGCATTGTGCAATCATACTCGTCATGGCAATGGCTACACCTCGCTTTGTATGACCCAGCTGGTTATTCGACACCCATGACAAGGTTAGTGGAATAATGGGATATATGCCGCATGCAACGAGAACTGCCCCTGTGTAACGCAGTCCTACATTGGCGGTTGCTAATAAAAATACGTAGCCCAAAACACCAATTGTGCAAACAGCGATAACATGATAACCACGTTGCAAGGTTCGATCCGAGTTCCAAGAAACCATCTTTATAAGTAACATGAGTTAAAGTGTCTCATTACCAAGCTTTTTAATTGTATACTTACAAAGACAAGGCATGAAGCTGCAACATAAGGTGGAATAGACAACAATTGCGCTTTTAAAGAACTGAATCCCATATCTCTAATAATGGTAGGTAGAAAGATAGCAAAACTAGCCAATGCGACATTTAAACCAATATAAATAACAACTATAGGTCATGTCAAAATAGAGCCATTAAAAATCAATTACCATCTTTTTGTTACCTGAGAACCAGACCTTGTAATCTACTAGAGCTGCCAAGAACTGATCTTTATCAAACGCCTTTTCATCTGTGTTGCCACTCATTCTGGTGCGTTGAATGGCCACTTGTTTTTCCTCGGCAGTCAACCATTTTCCAGCAGTTTCTGGAATATCGGGTAATACAAAAAAGCTCAATAATCCTAATACAATGGTGGGAATTGCCTCAACTATAAATAGCCATCTAGAATAGAATGTATAAATTAGGAAATATGATCATTTTGTAGATTTTTAAACTTATACCTCCATCCTGCAACTCCATGCACTCCATCCATGTTTCCCAAAACGCCATAGGCAATTGCTCCTGCAAATGCTCCAGCTACTGTAGATGAGCCAAAATAAATCGCTACTCTGGTAGCCAACTCTTCTCGCTGGTACCAAAATGAAAGGTATAATGGTGTCGAAGGTCCAACACCCGTCTCGAATAAACCTAAGAAGAATCTACAAACAATAAGTCCAGCAGCATTATGTGTAAAAGCTTGGCTGTTATCATATAAGTACAATAGATGCGTTTAATTTTTTTAAATTAAAAAAATCATACCATAACGAGCAGATCCCCCAAAGAATCATCGTGCTTGAAATCCAACGCGAAGGCCTTAATCTTTTTACCAATAAATTGGAAGGAATATGGAAAAGCACATAACCTAACGTGGTACAACATGATTAGGGCCTATAATCCTGTGTGTAAAAAAAAATATGTATACTAACCAGCAAAGAAGATCGTTAAAGCCGTATAATATTCATTACCCATTAGACCCAAATCTTTTTCCAGTGAACCGAGACGTGCATTACCGATATTGTTTCTGTCAAGACTCAGTAAGAGATAAAGTACCGATAACCATGGGATCAATCTTTATATGGAATGTTAGCAAGTCTGTTTTTGCAACAATAACAATTTACCACTGTGCCTAAAATCGATTTTTTGAAGCAACCTCTTTTCAACCCTGTTATATTTTTCTTGTTGGATACATGTGGTAGGTATTGTATCATAACCTCTTGTGACGTCTTCAGATAAAATAGATCTAGTTAATTTTTTACCCATTTTTTATTTTTATAAAAAAAAAGTCAAAAAGAAAAAGAAAAGAAACGTCTCTTTATAAATCAAAAGGGGATTCTGCATCATTTCTAATGTGTATGGCTGATCAGAAATGTGTAAGTGTGAATCCGTCTTTTTTCATTGGTCAATTCCCGTTAATGTCGTGGTACAAAAGTGTCGTTATTTCTCCGGCATCTACAATCCCCCCCCCCCTTTTTTTTTCTTGACAAGGTAAAAACTGAAGCGTGTATATGGATATTTGTTGGTAATTTAAAACGGTATATTGGCATGAATGCAGCGAAAAATCTGAAACGTAAATTAAGGTTTTAACACAGGATAGCTACAATTACAAGACCAGCAGACTTACTTAATGCACTGATTTGACATTGTTACGAGCGCACCGAGTTTATATGGTGACAAAAAAGGTCTGCCATTAATCAAATATCTCTTTGCAATGTGTGCGTTTTAGTTTTATCCTTTCAATATGATGATAACTGTAATTTTATTACAAAACACCTAATTAGCATTTCATGAACTTATCACATTGTGTCAACATTAAAGGTTGTATGTTTCTCTCGCCAGTTTCTTGTGATTTTACCTCGGTTTATTCTCTTCATCTTGGAGTGCAAACACCCTGTTTCGGCAAGTCTATTGTATCTTGATATCCGTAAATAGATGCATAATAAAATAACGTGAAATAATTCTATGGAAAGATATCATTACTATAACATTGATCTATAGGAAAACGTTAAAATTAAACCAGTGACAGTAATACAAGTAAAGCGTACGATGACACATACACCGCTTTGTAGCAATTTAAAAGTGACGTTGGATTTTTGACTTTGAGAGCCACAGCGCCGAAAACGTCAGTTGCTAAACACTGCTTTTCCAGATATTTATCCCAAAGCACAGATCGCCCAAAGTTCCCATGGGCAAGTGAAGTGCTACCTCATCTTCTTTTAGTAAACGTTTGTTTGTTGTGATTTGAACGGGTTTAAGATTGTGTCAAAATTTTAAGTTATCGTAGGAAAATTGTACATGTTGCTAGCTTTTGGGGAACAAGCAGACAATGTGAATAAAAGTAGAGAATCTTTCTGTATTTTTCCTTGAGCTTTTGATCAATCTCGAAGAAATCCCGGGAAACAAACTATGGGCAATGTGTGACTGATAAATCAGACTTCATTATGCTTGTTTATATCACAACTTGCAAAAAAAAAAACTTCCGTTTGCATAAATCGTTTTCTCTTTCAAGTTATTCTCCTTTTTATTTATATCACCAATTTTTCTCTCAAAGAAAACATTAACAATGCGATATCAAGAACAATCTACAAAACCAGTTTGTCACTTGGCACTGCGACTTCCGGAAATTGTGAATCATATACTATCTTATTTAGCTATACCGTATCATTACGATGAAACCAGCAAGACCAAGATATACCAGCATATACATCCATGCTTATTAGTAAATTCCCTCTGGCATGATTGTGCAACTCGCTTGATCTGGCGATCAGTGACATTTGAAGATAGTAAACCTGAATACGAAGCATTTCTAAGGTTTGCCGCTGTAATTTCCAACATCAATATGATCCCTGATGCAACTTCTTCTGCAGCTGGATTAGCCATTGCGGCACCGAAACTGTCAGGTTTATTTGGCGACCACAAAATTTCTAAACTTCAGAAATTAAGTCAATTACAAAAGGACATTAAACAAGAACAAAGATTACAACTACAGCAATTTTATATCGATCATGATTTAATTGAAGATCCAGCTTTTTTACAATACAATCATTCAAATCGCACAAGATCCCAGCACCAACAAAACTATACACTGTCGCATCATTCACAGTACTGTAATGCAATACGGTCTATTGCGCTTCGTAAAATCAAAGATAAATCGATAAATGAACCCTTACAACAAATCAGCCGTTATTCTCATAAACTTGAAAAGCTCGACATATATATCTGTGATCATCTTGCAGACGCTTCTGTGCATAGTTTTACTACCAGCAATAACCACTCATTGACCTATTTGTCTTTAGCAGGATGCAACCGTATCACCGATGATGCAGTTCTAAGCGTGGCCAAGAACTGTCCCAAGTTAGAACATCTGGATTTACGAGCCTGTGGGTTAATATCAGATGTATCTATTGAAGCCGTTGCTATGAACTGTCCCGATTTGCATCATTTAAATGTAGGTAGAGTTAGAGACAGAGAAAAGATCACTATGCAATCCATTCGCTTGGTTGCGGAAAATACCAAGGTGGCGGTGCTGGGGCTAGCAGGATGCGATATGACAGACGAGTGTTTGATTGCATTAGCTAAATGTCGGGGTAAAGGGTTAGAAAGGATTTCTGTCAACAATTGCTATCGCATTACCAACAAATCAGTACAAGCCTACGTCAGATACTGCCCAAACCTTTCGGTCTTTGAAATGAAGGAATGTCACTGGATTGACGATTGGTCATCTGTCGCTGAACTCGTCCAGCGCAAAGTACTGCTAACACTGTGTGACCAGCAAAATAGAGCATGCACAGAGTGGGCACGTCAAAGAGGAAGAATTATGGAGGTAAAAGCGCCAGTGAAATAGGACTTCATACAGTCAAAATCATAGAATTTGGCGTTAGGTGAAAATAAATGTCAATAAATAACTGACCGAAATAAAATAAAAACCTTTTCACCGCTTTTGTAAAGATCAATCGTCAGTTTGGGCTACCTAAAATTGGCATTTGTGCTCGGTATCAATAGATATAACTAAATTTAAAATATGTGTGTATGCTCATCAACCACATTTTATGATATAGCATGTATGTAATAACCATGCTGCAAATTGATTTGTAATTTTAATCCATTCGATAAAGAATGAAAACATGTAAAATAAGTGGTATTCAGTTTATATAGTATTTGAAACAGACATGACATTTGCGTTTTTTGGATTAGGAAGTGTCCTACCTTTTCAAAGCTGTGGGATGGTTTAGAATTGCTGCCGATAACAATCTTGCTATCAGGTGAGATAATTACTCCCTTCTGTCGTTCACATCAGAGCAATCGATGTCTTGTAAACAGTTTTGTCGAATTCAGATTTTACAAGTAAATCGCCCATACCTTATCACTAATATGTTTTAAAACTGACACTGTTTAGCTAATGCCAAATTCCTAGCTTTGTTTAAACAGGGCAAGTGACTGTCTGCGTTTCTTTTCCCGCACGGTCACACTTTTTTTTTTTATTTAGGACACACAGAAAAAAGCGAAAACTAAAACTAACTGATTTTTTTCCTTTCCTTTTTCAATTTTTCTTTCTAAACTAAAGCTTTTTCAGATAGGGAAAAAGAAGTTATAAAAAAAACCAGGACGCAATTTTCTCCTCCTTTTTTTTCCCTGTAAATAATAGCCCTTTGTATAAATATATATATAAATAAAAAAAAAAAAAAGGGAGAATGATGCCTAGTCTTATGAACGGGGCAATGTCTCCGAAAAAGACAATGCAACAGCCTCAAGCAAGCAACGTACCGCAAAACCAGCAGGTATTGTACCTCCGTTACTATAGCAACTAAAATTATTAAAACGCTTTTTGTATAGTTTGCAGCACTTTTGCAGCCAGAATACAACTATGATCTTTTCACTCACTCCAGCGCGTCTTCCCTCTTTCCCAACCAAGACTCGGGCTATGATCGTTCGAACAGCGCGCCGCCTATTCAAGGTTTACAGCAGAGACCACGTGATCTGAACTTGACCCAGCAGCAGCAGTACAACTCAAGCCAAACATGGAAATTATGGAAGAATGGTGTTGGGCAAGAGAAAAGCAGCGGTCTTATGTATCAGCAAGGATCTGTTAGTAAAGGGAAACTGGTGGATATTATCCAGCAAGACTTCCCTCGTACGCCTTCGCCCATGTTTGCCTTCCAACAAGAAGGTGATGTTGAGTCTGTAAATAGAATGTACAATAATTACAAACAAGCAAGTATCAATGCGCTCACTACAAATTTGCCATCAACTAATCGCTGTAACTCTACACCTCCCACTAATTGTCATCTGGATGAATTCGAAGGAAACGAACAGACAGATATGATGATGAAACAATTTAACAATTTCAGTCTTGGTGATCAACAAAATGACTATATCAACTACAATTCACGCCCTTACTATGATACCAACGCACTTGATTTAGCTGGTAAGGATGATTATGAGTCTGTTTATGGTAAATGGTCTAGTAGCGGAGGACCGTTGACTGCACCTTTATCTCGATTCCCCTTATCCGATAACAACGATAAAAAACTCCGAGCCTTGCAGTTACAACAACAGCAAATTCTTATTAGACAGCAACAACAACAATTGTTGGTAGCTAGACAAGAGTTATTGCTACAACAACAACGTGTCTACAACAATAATCGACGTCAGCCTCAAGAAGATATCGCACTTAATATTCGATCATTACTTTTAGAAGAATTCCGAAACACTAAAAACAAGAAATACGAACTCAAAGACATTGCAGGCCATATTGTTGAATTTAGTGGAGATCAGCACGGATCCAGATTTATCCAACAAAAATTAGAAACAGCCAACAGTGAAGAAAAGCAAATGGTGTTTGAAGAAGTGTTACCAAACGCTTTGCAATTGATGACAGACGTGTTTGGTAATTATGTCTTGCAAAAGTTCTTTGAGCATGGCAATCAAATGCAAAAGTCTATTTTAGCAAAGCAAATAGAAGGCCATGTCGTATCTCTTTCGCTTCAGATGTATGGTTGTCGTGTGGTGCAAAAGGCTTTGGAACATGTCTTGACAGAACAACAAGCTACTTTGGTGGGTGAGTTGGATGGATGTGTATTGAAATGTATAAAGGATCAGAACGGTAATCACGTCATTCAAAAAGCTATTGAGCGCGTTCCTGCTCAGTATATACAATTCATTATCAATGCTTTCCACGGCCAAGTTTATAATCTGGCTACGCATCCATATGGTTGCAGAGTCATTCAACGTGTGTTTGAACACTGTACCGAGGTGCAAACCGGACCTCTTTTGGACGAATTACATAAATGCACTAATCAATTAGTGCAAGATCAATACGGTAATTATGTTATTCAGCACATTTTGGAGCGAGGAAGACCTCAGGATAAAGCCAGAGTTGTCGAGAAAATTCTTGGACAAATCCTGGTACTTAGTAAACACAAGTTTGCTAGTAATGTTGTAGAGAAATGTGTAGATTATGGAAGCAAACGCGATAGACAACTTCTGATTGAGGAGGTTATTCAAAATCGTTCTGACGGCACGTATCCCCTTGTAACCATGATGAAGGATCAATACGCCAATTATGTTGTTCAAAAAATGTTGGATGTCGTAGACGATGATCAGCGTGAAATTTTGGTCAATAAAATCAGACCTCATTTACAGTCTTTGAAGAAGTATACCTATGGAAAGCACCTTATCCAGAGTAAGTAAGCTAATACAGTACTTCTGTGTAGTTATCTCATCCTTTCATTGTTAATAGAAGTCGAGAAGTTAGGTGTCACCTATGGATTGCAAGATCCTGGCATAGAGATTAATGATGGTAGTGAGATACCCACCATGAATGCTAACGAAGCTTAGCGGCATCAGGGAGTGAGTGTATATATTGTATAAAAACTCCTGTATCATAATTGTCACACACTTTTCCTTCCTACCCCCTTGTCTATTTACAATCACATATTTTAAACCTCTTTTTTTTTCCCTTTATAAAATATAAACAATGCAAACCACCATTAGCCAATCAAGTGTCGACGACGTCACTTGTGCCTTAAAACATCCATGTCCCATTTCATCTATTATTGTTTTTGCCTTTCTTTGCTTATAAAACAGAATGAATTTCGTCAGAGCTACTACATTCTCTGCTCGACTTATCCAAAAGAGAGGAATCTCGGGTTTAAAGACTCAACTTGGTAGTACCAAGTCCTTGGGAAAAGCTAGATTCTATTCTGGCTCTTCTCATATCGTGACCAAAGAAAGTAGTAATGTCCCTTGGGTCATTGGTTCTCTTGTTATCTTTGGTCCTATTTTGTTCAAGCTGACCTCTCCTCCCGAGAAGAAAAAGGTTCAACCTATTGCTCTTGTTGTTGAAGAAGAAAAGGAGGAAGAGGAGGTTGAAGAAGAGTCTGTGCCAGTACTTGCTGTCAAAAATGTACAGAAACCCTATGTTCTTGTAGGTGCAGGCACTGCTTCTTTTGCTGCTGCCCAAGCTATCAAGGAGAAGGATCCTCAAGCCAATGTAAGTTGATATAAAAAAAAATAAAAAAATAACGCGATTTTCTTACTTATTTATCCAATTTAAAGGTTATCATCATTGGTGATGAAAGCTATTCGCCTTACATGAGGTACAAAGAAAAAAGTTAAAATCATGCATGAAAAGATCAAGTAATTTATAATTAATAGACCTCCCTTGTCCAAAGAACTTTGGTTCTCTGAAGATCCTAATGTTGCTAAGACTTTGGTTTTCAAGGATGTAAGTTTGTAAAGTATGTGTGTTTTGTCAATCAAACTAATGTATATGTTTGTTAGTGGTCTGGATCCGAGCGCAAGTGAGTTAAGGGACATAGATTACCCCCGATTTTTTTTTAACCTTCTTTATAGCACCTTGTATCAAGATATCTCTAAATACGAAATCATCCAAGATGCTTCTGGATCTGATCTTGAAAGCGAAAAGATCAAATTATTGCTCAACAAATCAGTTACTAAGTTGAATGTTGAAGATCACACAGTTACTTTGAACGATGGTAGCGTTTTATATTACAACAAGGTATGTATTAGTTTATGCTTTCAAGGGGTGATTTTACTCACATACATCAGGTTTTATTGGCTACAGGTGGTGAACCCAAGCAATTGCCTTCTCAAGCTAATAACAGTAATGTTACTACTTTCCGTAACATTAACGATTTCAAGAAATTGGAAAAGATTGCCAAGGATGGTGCTCATATTGCTGTTATTGGTGGTGGTTTCCTTGGTTCTGAACTTGCCGTTGCCCTTGCTCATAGATGTAAGTGGCTGCCATGGTCCTTTTAGCACGTTATTTAATTCATTTTTTTTTTAGCTGGAAAGGAAAACTTAAAGGTCACCCAAATCTTCCCTGAAGGTAAGAAAAGGAAACTGGGTAGATGAGTATAAAGCAACTAAAATATTTAGGCAGAGGGTAACATGGCTAATGTCTTTCCCGGTTACCTGACAAAATGGACCACAAGCCGTGTCCGTAAGATTGGTGTTGATGTCAAAGACAACAGCACTGTTAAATCTGTCTCCACTGACAAGGAAACTGGTAAGACCGTTATCCATTTAAGAAACGACGAAACATTATCTGTTGATCATGTTATTGTCGCTATTGGTATCGAGCCTCGTGTCGATTTAGCTAGAGATGCAGGTTTAGAAATTGATGAGAACAGATCTGGCGTTGTCGTCAATGCTGAATTAGAAGCTCGTCGTGATGTCTTTGCTGCTGGTGATATGGTTTCTTTCCATGATGTCCAATTGGGCCGTCGTCGTATCGAACATCATGATCAGTAAAGTTGTTTTAACCATGTATGAGGACTGACAACTAATCTTTTTATTTGCTAGTGCTGTTTTAAGTGGCAGACATGCTGGTGAAAACATGGTTGGTGCTTCTCGTGCTTATAACCACCAATCTATGTTTTGGTCAGATCTTGGACCTGAGATTGGTAAGTCAGATTTTTAATTTGTTATCCCATTGGGTGATACCTAATCATTAAATATAGGTTATGAGGCTGTTGGTCTTATTGACTCTAAGTTATCCACTGTCAGTGTCTGGGCCAAGGCTACCGTCAGTGATACTCCTGCTGCTGCCGCTGCTTCTGAGGCTGATAGTCCTCGTGTTGCTCCTGGAGAAGAAGTTAATACTGGTACTCCTACTACTATCATTGAAGCCGTCAAGACCAAGAATCCTTTCCAAGATGAAAAGGTTTGACAATATTAATATACTTTTATATATCAAAACGTACTCATATATTGTATAGTTCGGCAAAGGTCTTGTATTCTACGTTTGTGACCAAAAAATTGTTGGTCTTGTATTATTTAATGTTTTTGGCAAGGTCCAAGAAGCTAGAGATGTCATTAACGGTGGTTACACGTCTGACAAGATTGATGGGTTATTGAAAAAGTAGGTTTTAGTTTTATTATTGTTTGTTACCTTGGGTTTTAACATGTTTCAAATAGGTTCGAGCTTTACTCCAAGGACCACTAAACTAAAATAATAGTAATCAAATAATAATAAAAGCAGTGTGATTAATACGGTTTAGAGTAATAGTGGTATTCGGATGAGAAAAGTGCTCATATGCAAGCCGTACATCAAGTATATGAACGCTAATCTACCTAAATATGAATGAGAAAATTAAGGTCTCAAATCAACTTGATTATCAAGTCCACGTATGAAAGCGAGGACATCACATGTACACATTGCTATAAACTGTCCAATTAACAGAAGGCATCTAAACATGCCTTTTTGAAAAATGTAATGTATATGCATTTATTTATTTTTTCACTGCTAGCCCCCCCCCTTTTTTTTTGTTATCTATTTGTTTCTTTTCTTTTTCTTTTTCTTTTTTTTTTACTCAAAAATCAAGCCTATTATGAGTGATAACAAAGTGGAAGGATTACCACCGATTCAGTTGCCACCAGCTATTGTCCATTATTACATTGCAAATACGCCCCCGCCATGGCAGCCTAGAACTCCGATTATCAAAAAATCCAAGGAGCTGGCCCGTAGATCATCGCATAGTGCAGTCGAAAAAAGAAGAAGAGAGAGAATGAATGATAAAATTGAAAGACTAAAAGAGCTTTTACCTGCCTGTAACCCATTTTTTTCAACATCTGTGCAACAACCTATCCATAAATTGAGTGTGTTACAGGCCTCGATTGACTATATCGGGCAATTACACCATCAATTAGAAATTAGGTTGCCCAAAGACAATCCTTTACTGAAAGATATATCTTCAATTCGAGAAAAAAGAGAGAAAGAGACAATAAAAAGTAGTTTAGTGGATACGTAATAAATAAAAAACATCTTTGCTCAATGTTCTTAGTGGTGAGTTTCCTACAGGACTAACTGAAAGGTTTCTAAATTGTATATCATGTTTCCACTGTCTTTTTAATTTTTCTGTCTTTAATTATATGACATGATCTCTGTACAAGTGTGTACAAAACGTGTAACTCAGTTAGAAACGCTAAATCAATTTATTATGTGTTATATATTTTATGTGTCTATATTATGTACACACATTATGATCTTCCCAAATTGCATCTATAAGAACAAGTATAAAAATTTTATGTTGTCATTAGTGAACACATTGTTCCATCCAAGCAAGTAATTGGTTTTGTGGAAGTACTGTCAACGGATAGGTTTTGGATAACAAAAGTATTTCAGTTTAATATATAGTTTTCCCCTTGTTTGCCGTGGTGTTTTGATCTATCAGCCTCTAATGAAGATATTTAGATGAGAATCTCTTCTACTAGTACTCTGACCAATTGTTTATTAATCGAATTACTTGAATAAACATGAGAGATAAGAGTATAAAAAATACATTTGATCCTTGGATTTATAACGATGAGAGGTATGCACTTCCTTGCATCAGGTACAACTATTTCGCTGTGGCTTCATCAATTTATTTGCGCTTTTCGTTTGATATGCATGCGTTACATCTTGGAATACATAAAGCTGCTCTCGTATACACATATTCGCACTCCAATATTAATTATTCATTGATGTGCGAACCACCCTTTGCCAAATTTTGACAATGGAACTTGTTTATCTTGCAAAGGAAAATACTAATGGCGTGACATTTCCTAATATCCAAGCTGACCAAATTGGCTTAAAGTGTCAACTCAGCGGTAAATTGTACCTCCTCCCTTTTGTTTACAATATTTTTTTTTTCCTATTATACAATGAGTGCTGCACCTAGTCGTAAATTATCCAAGAGAAAGAGAATAGTAGAGCCTATTGAAGTTATTGGAGGACCTAATGACCAACCTGCTTCTCGAGATGCGTCTGGTAAAGTATCAAGTCCCGGTCTTACTTAAATAGCGTGTTTACATTCCCCTCCTTTCTAGATGAAGATAATACAGAAACAAAGGTCGAATCGCCAAGCTTAAAAAAGCAACGTCGTACTGATTTCATAGTTAATGACCAACTCACTGTTGATTTACCCGAAGGTATTGAAGAACAGTATGGATTTAAGATTAACAAGGTAAAGAGCCCCCTTTTCCATATATAGTTTGTCCAGTCCATACTTATTTTTGCTTTAGCCTCCAGTTGGAAGACCCATTAGAATTTATTGTGATGGTAAATAAACGAGATTTCGTATTCACTAGAAGACAATTTCTAATATTTTACGCGCAGGCATTTATGATTTATTTCATTTTGGACATGCAAAGGCACTTGAACAAGCCAAGAAAGCGTTCCCCAATGTATATCTATTAGTCGGAGGTAAAAATAAGAACGAGAAAAAAGGGGGTTGATGAAAGAAGGGCCTAACCAAACATAGTTTGTAGCGATATCGAAACTCATAAGCGTAAAGGCAAAACTGTCATGACAGATCACGATAGATACGAGGCTGTGCGACACTGTAAATGGGTGGATGAGGTAGTGCAAGATGCACCATGGTTTGTGGACCAGACATTTCTTGATAGCCACAAGATTGATTATGTTGCTCATGATGCTGAGCCTTATCAAAGTAATGAATCGGGTGATGTCTATGCCTTTGTTAAAGACCAAGGTAGATTCTTCCCAACTGAACGTACAGACGGTATTTCTACATCGGATTTGATCACTAGAATAGTGCGTGATTATGATGCTTATTTAAGAAGAAATTTGGAAAGAGGTGTTACTGCTAAAGAACTTAATATCTCTTTCCTCAAGGAGAGAAAGATAAAGACCAAGAAATCCATACAGGATTTGAGAAAGACGATTAAAACAGCAATCAACGATTCCATGTTGCTTTGGGAGGACAAAAGTCACGATTTCATCAGAGGATTTAGTGGTGTCTTTGGCGCTGAAGACGTTGTAGATAAAATTTGGAAATACCGTAACCGTAACAGATTAACGTCTGATAGTGTGGAAAGTAGTCGTGCTAATAGCAGAGTTCAATCTGAGGATGAAGATGAAGAAAACCAGTATGATTCCTGTGTGGAACCCTTATAACAATAAAACTTTTTTGTATTTCTAAAGATATGGCTTTTTTTTTAAGAAAAAACACGCGCTTTAACCGTAAATTTTGGTGAACTGGTGGAAATTATTATGCAAAGAAAAAATGTTTGTATTACATGTATGTAAGAAAAGGTCTAAATGATGGGGGTATTTTATTTATCTATCCGAAATGACGAGAGAGCAATTCCTGTTTAAAAATATTAATATCTGACGTAAAAAAAAGAAGATATACACTTACATAAGTCAAGAAAATAATAGCGGATGTTGGAGCACTACGAGCGACAGTGATACCACAACCTCTGTAGAATGCTTTATAGCCACCCTTTGCATAGAGTTCTCTAGCTGTTTGAGCAAAAGATCGTTGACGACTCCCGCTAGATAACTGTTCATCGGTTTGCATCTGAGACTTGATGACATCAACGGGGAATAATGAGGCATTGTAGGCCATACCACCCAAGGCACCACCCACCATCAATTCATAAGGTGACAGATCCTTTTTAAGAACGGTTTCCCCAGTTTTTACCTGTCTATGTCTAATGAATTCGGCGCAAACATATTCGTAAGTACCGAACCAGAAAGCTCCACCGCCGGCTTCTCTCAACAAAGTAGCGATATAACCTCTGTAAAAACCTGTGAGGCCATGAGATTGAAAGACGTGACGAATAACATGGAATGGACCGTCAAATTTGACACCTTGGGTGACAGTATGCGAGCCGAGCTGAACTTGTAATTTACACTTGATCAATTCAACTGGGGTTAGAACAATGGATGCAATTGCGCCTGAAGCTCCGCCTGCTAAAACCAATTGGGGAATTGAAAGTGGCGGTAATTGATCTTCGGGTATACCCTTTTGTCTTTCAAGTTCCTGACTTGACGTAGAGTTTTCTCGGATAAGTCTTTGAACCTGTCTGTAACCGACAAACAATGCAGCGTTTTCTACCATAGATCCAACCAGTGGAGATGACATGCCCTTTTTTTTTTTGATTTATTGATTAGCATCGAAACAATGATTGTAAATCACACACTTACGGTGAAGAAACCCTTCATACCTTCTTGCTTAAATGTGGTTTTGAAACAATCCCAGGGACCAGAGAAATAAGGACGATCCAAAGGTTGCGTTTGAAGACGAACTTTGATGGTATCGAAAGGATACTCTGCAAATTTACCGACCATACCAGCAAACTAGAATATTGGAATAAGCATCATTGTGATATATCGTACGTGTATTTTTATTACCGATCCAAAAAGGAGGTCATCAATTTGATGTCGAAGATTGGATTTGGGCTCGTTATCAGTTTGCTTAAGTTGTGCTGGAACATAAAGCGCAGATTCGGTTAATAAGGTGGGAGTTTGTTTGTTGTCCATGGTAGAAGGGGGAGCCTAACGGAAGGCTACAAAAAGAAAAAGAAGAGAAAAAAAAGAGAAAACAACGAAATTGAAAAACCTGACTCATAAAGAGCTGTATTCGCATTTATATTGGAAACGGTCACACCAGGTCATTTTTTTTTGAAAAACGTCTCTTTTTATGAGGGAATATCGCATCACTATGAGAGAATAACAAATCATATATCGCTCGCCTTCACATGGTATCTTTACAATACCTTAAAGGCCAACGAAAAGGACAAAAAAAGAAACAGAGAAAAATAGATGGGGTAGATAATCTACAATTTTTTGTATAAAAATGGATCGTTGTTATCAACAATACAAACCTATAAGCTATCCTTACAGCCATTCTAATCCATCTTATCTTATCTTTATATATCCAGCAATATACTCAAGTGTACCCTATTTTTAATCTCATTAAAGAATTTTGGTCTAGAATAAATTGAAAAAAAAAAAAAACTCCTCAGACCACAAAAGAGTTTCTAAGCTCTCTGGTATAAGGCCAGCTACAGACAGCGCATTACAGGATTCAACATCGAATAATTTTATTTCCTCGTTGTTATTCTTCCTTGTAAGCTTCATTTGCCATTTTTAAAAAAGACTGATTACACTATTTTTGTGCACCCATATATTAGTTTTTTATGCACGGTCCCCGAACGGAGCACACGAAGAAACAACGTATATTATAGATCTACCGTAAAGGAAGTTCTTAAATTTATTAGCAGAGTGCTTCAGTGTTACTTCAAAGTATCATGCCATGATCAGCCCCGATTTGCAAATTAAAACATAAACAGATTGAACCTGAAACAGCAAGATCTTTTCGAGACTGCCTAATAGGGAATCTGTGTGTGAAAGAGTTACTTTATCAAACCCAGGAAACCGTTATTTAATACGTCTTTCGTTTTGTTCGTGGGTGCTCTTGATTTGTTCTAGCATAACATGTGAATTGTCTATACCATTCTTTCGAAAAGAAAAGAAAAAGATTAGATACAGCAGCTCCACCCCAATGTTCGTTTTTGGACAATCCCAAAGTTTGTTTTTTATTGGCTTTTGTAATGACTAACTCAATTTCCGTATTTGTATCATCCAAAATTCGTTTTTTTATTTCATTTCATTTCGTTCTAATGAGTATTAGTTTTTTTTATGAAGATGGACGAGGCAATATTGTGGATGAACAAGGACAAGAGGCGATGAACTTGGAAGAGGAAGCCGATCCTTATAGTCTTGGCACCTTGATGACCTTGTCTCAGTAGGTACTCTATTGGGAATAAATCTTGTATATCAACTTGATTTGATCAAAGATGATAAATTAAGAATGTGTATGCTTTACTATTGTGTGTTGAAGTCTATAGGATCCGACAAAAAAATTAGAGTGATACTACAAAAAATTACAAAAACCATCGGCCAATCAAAAACTATACACGTGATTATCACGTGATTAATATTATTTTTGCCGAATATATATATACATTACATTTAAGGAATATATCAGCTTCCGTGGCGCAATTGGCTAGCGCGTCTGACTGTTAATCAGGAGGTTGGTGGTTCAAGCCCACCCGGGAGCGTTTAAATTTTAAACCTTTTTAGGTTGAGGTAGTGTGTGTAGTAACGTAGTTACTCTTACATCTGATGGCATTGTCGCGAGCTAAAAAAGCTCTTTCGTGTATTTTATTTTTTAATAAAATCCACCAATCATATCGCTGCATTTCATAACACAAAAACAAACACTTTTGACATCTCAGTTACTCATTCCATGTCAAAAGACAATCCTCCTCCAACCGAAATTAGTTGGACGACAATAGCATCGAAAAGCTTGCGAACCAAGGTTCCACCTCTTCGCCGTCGAGTCGATATTACCGGCAACCGGGAATCTTACAAAGTCGACATTATGTTCGAGGATCCCGAGATCTCTGAGTATCTCAGGCACCAGCGTGCACTCTCGATTGTCAAGTCTGCTATCCAGCCAGGTGCAGTTATCTTCAGTTTGCCTCGTAGCGAGTTCACCCATCAGTCCGTTGCTTACCAAATGATTATCGACCAGATAGGCCCTGTAGTTGGTAATTATTTTAATCCCCTCTCCTTGCGTGGAAATCGTTCCCGCAACGATTTGGTTTTTTACACCAAGTTCCGCGAAGACAAAGCCACTCAATCTGCCCTTCGTGAAGGACTGCTGGTTAATAACATCCAGTATAAGGCTATTCCTTATAAAGATAAGACGAGCTCTAATGCCCATGTACGAGTCAATCTTACCTTGGATTTTGTTGATGAAGATGAGGTGTTGCTCTCGAAGATCCAATCTTCCATGGCTAACTTTGGCAAGGTCCTACAAATAAAGCGCTTACTCAATCATGGTTTTTTTGAAGGAGAAATTTCTGTTCTGCTCGACCGCACCCCTTCTGCTACTCAATATCAAGATTTACAGCGTATGCTTTATCTTGAAGCCTGGGATGTTTTTGCACCCGCGAGTTTTAAAGGAGCTCAGCCCATTTGTTATTACTGTCGTGATGCAGGTCATGTCAAAAAGGATTGCCCCGAACTGAAAAAGATCAACTGCTTCAAATGTGGTGTTATTGGTCACACACAACGTCGTTGTCGTACTGCTGTTCAGACGGACACTACTCATACATCCGTTCCAACGACTTTTGAAGAAGATCTCGATGCTTACACTCAGGTTCGTCAGGCTTCCTCGGACTCCGGTTCTCTTCCAGTGATTGTCCCTGTAGCTACAGCTGATTTGCCCACCGATTCGCAAATAGCCCAAGAGCTTTTCAGTAACTCAGATGATGACTTCACTCCTGACCTTATGAACGTTGAATCAGATGAAGAGTCCAGCTCCAAGAAGATCAATACGGAAAGTGTTCGTCCCCTTGGTTCTTTAGGATCGAAATACGCACCTATTGAGATTCGTACTTCAATGGATATTGATTCCGACCCGTCTCGTCGCACGAGAGTCAAGACTAGGTCTTCTGCTTTTGATGCTCATATGAAGGATGTGGCTCCTTCCTCCTCACAGATTACTTTAACCCGTAAGGGTCATGAGTAATCGACCTCTTCGCATCGCATCTTTAAATGCTCGTAGCATTTTCAAAGATGCCGATAGAAGCACTCAGAGATTGTTTCTATCTTACCTTAAATCGTCATCCCTATCTCTGGATATACTCTGTCTACAAGAAGTCTCGGCCTTCCATCGTCAAGATCACTTAACACCAGAGCAATGTCATTATTTTATCAATTTTTTGTTTCCTCGTTGTGCAGTAGTATTTACTAAGCACTGCGCTATCATTTGCCTCAACCAAAATTATCACCTTGATAATGATATAGTATCATTAGACGAACGTTGCCTCAGCGCCAACGTGATCAACAAGTCTACTAATACTACTATCTGCACTATTATTAATGTTTATGGTCCGGCCCCACAAGCTGACCGTATGCCTTTTCTAGAACATTTCATGTCTCTTCCTCACGTGGACCTGGTCTCGGACTCCTTACCCACTTTTCTTCTGGGTGATCTCAACTTACAGCTGGCAAAACTTGAGATTTCAAGCAACGACGAACGCTTTCACGTGTGGTATGACTGGGTCTCCACTAATTTTAGCAATTGTTTCCCAGAGGGTCACTCCACCTTTCAGCGACAGGAATACCGATCCACCATTGACTACGTTTTTAGTAATGTCGTCAGTCTTCCGCAAGTTACAGCATGTCAACAGCATTACCTGCCTGCCACCTGGACGGATCATCAACTTTTGTGCGTAGATCTTTTGTCACTCAGGGAAGATGTTGGCCCTGGTTTTTGGAGATTCAATTCTTCTTTACTTTATAATTCTTCCTTTTTAGAACTGCTTGATGAAGTGGTATCTGTATATGTCACAGAATTGTCGATGCATGTGACTTCCAAGCCCTCTCATCAAGTCTGGGAGGAGTTTAAGCGAGCTTTACGTGATACTTGTGAGACCTTCTCCACCGGCTCTCGCAAGCGCAGACAAACTAAGATTACACAATTGCAACACCAATTTTCGGATTTGCCCAGCAATTCGTCGGAACAACCTCAACTTGCACAGCAGATTGCAGGTCTGTTAGATGAAGAAATTCAATTGGAGACCCAACAACTTTTAGTTCGCTCGGCTACTCGCTGGCATGAGGAGGGAGAACGAAATAACAAGTATTTTTATAGAGTTATTAGGTCTCGTGCAGCTCAACAAACTATTCAGGCGATACAGTCGTCTACGACAGGGGCGCTCGTCGAATCGACTGCTGAAATTTTGAAAGAAGCTCACAAGTTCTATGACACTTTGTATACGCCAGAGCCCATAGATGACTTGGCTGTAGATTCTTTACTGAACAACATCCCCGACAATGTCAAGGTAGCTGAACACCATTTCAAGATGCTCGATACTCCTCCTTCGGTGGATGAATTGGTATCGGTAGTTACCCATTCTCCAACCAACCGAAGCCCGGGTTTAGATGGGATACCGTTTGAAGTATACAAGTATCTTCTCCCCAAGTTTCCTCGAATTCAGTCGCTACTCCACCAAGTCTTGGTTGATGCATATAATGGTATTATCCCCAATTCCTGGCAACAAACCAGAATGGTGCTGCTGTTTAAGAAGGGTGATCCTACATTATTAGGCAATTGGAGACCTTTATCTCTCATTAACTCGGATGCTAAAATGTATACAAAGATTCTTGCTAATCGATTTAATCAGGTACTTCCTTCTTTGATTAATCCGTACCAAACAGGTTTTCTGCCGAACCGCCTCATCTCAGATAATGGATGGGTCAATTTGACATTGATGGACAATTACAGAAAGTCGAACTCTCCGGCTGCATCGTCTGCTGTTGCCGTTTTCTTAGATCAGGAAAAAGCGTACGACCGAGTACATCCGGAATACCTCTCGAAGGTATTGCAGCACTTTGGATTTCCTTCCACCCTCATAGCTTCCTTAATGTCACTATTCTTTGGTACATCAATCTCTGTTTTCATAAATGGCTATCTTGGGGCCCCTTTAACACAGGGTCGTGGACTCCGTCAAGGGGATCCTTTGTCTCCACTATTGTTCAATTTGGCATTTGAGCCACTGCTGCGGTCAATTTTGGCATCTACAGAACTTCCTGGGGTTTCGCCTCTCCCGGTAGCCCGCTGGTCCTCATTTCGCGCTAATCCTCCTGTCCACCGCAACCCGGAAACGGGTGTTGATGATAGCCCAATACCTTGGAATTCGCCGCCTAGGTACAAATTTCTCAGCTATGCCGACGATTTAGAGGTTTTCCTTTCGTCCCCAACTGAATGGTTAGCACTACAGCGCCTTCTTTCCTTATATGGTTCAGCCAGCAATGCTAAAGTCAATATTAGCAAGACCCAGCTATTATCGCTATCTGGAAATTCAACTTCGGAATGGGAACACATATCTCAGGACACTGGAATTGATTACCACACTTCCGCTAGCACGAACGTCGTACGATATCTCGGATATCCTCTTTACTCGAATCGAAGCCAATTAAAAAAGTATCTCCAAAGGATCAAGAATGTAATGCAGATCAAATGCAATGCCTTGAAAGAGCGTGGCCTTACTATTCGTGGTCGATCATTAGTAGTTAATTCTCTGGTTTTTAGCAAGATCTGGCACTTACTACGGGTTGTCCCTGTCTCCGACTCCTGGTTAACTGAGATTCGGCAGCTTGCACATCGATTTGTTGCGGATTTTCGCCCTCGCCCATCCTGGAATCAGCTCTGTCTCGGTAAACGTTATGGAGGCCTTGGTGTCATTGATCTTCACGACCAGCGTATGGCCCTTCAAAATGTTTTCCTACGCCGTATTTTGCAACCCAAATCCCAAGTGGATTTTGTCACACCGCTGATTGGATACAGTATTTACTTGCACACTGGGCATCACTCATTCTTACCATGGCTGCAGTACCCCACTGAGTATCTCGATTTCTTTAAGAATATGGCGCCGACAATGCATCAACTGACTAAATTGATCACAAAATTGCCTCCATTGCTCAGCCATCATGACTGGTCTGCTCGCTGGCTTGCTGACACCCCACTAAGATGTGCCTTATTTTCGACTTTACCGGACAACCAGCAATCGTTCTCAATTTCTACGATCCCTATAAACTACATAGTTACGGATGTCTACTCCTGGTCGTACTTTTACAATGGGTTTACTAATTTCTTGCGAATCGATCCACTAGGATCTAGGGCACTAATAGTTAGAAATTTGTGTGAACAAACTTCTCCAATTCGCTGGATGCCTCTCCTGCAACGGTGTACGCCATCACATTATCGGTATGAGCTCCCATCTTCTCAAGATGCTTCCATTGTGCCACCAAGTGCCACACTACACAATCGATGGGTTCCATCCTGCAAACATTGGTCTGTTCCTGGAGCAACCGCTCGACTACGTGCCTCTGTGGCGCATGTGTCCCCTGGTTGGCTTCGTAAATATTGGCGTCAGGATTATCTTGTGAGCAAGAATCATGGACCCAGGGCTGCACAAGGTATCACGGTTCTCCCATTTGCTATATCTGAAGGTTATTGTTCTCCGCGTATATGGCGCATCTTTTGGTCGCTTCGCTTATCCCACAAAGTGGTTAACTGCTGGTGGCGTCTTCTCAAAAACTGCATCAGTTCCCAAGCAGCCCTACACGCTCGCTGGGAAGCTCGCTGGCCATCCCCAGCATGTCGCTTGTGTCAAGAACAAGACGAAGATGTGTTCCATCTTTTTGTTGGTTGTCGTCATAAATCGTCCTTTTGGCAAGAAGCAATCTCCTTTCTCTCGCTGGGTCCTCTTTTACCCACACTCGATGATGTTTGGGCCGCCATCACTGGCTTACACACCATTGCTGGCGTTCCTATTGATCACTCTCAGCTGGAAATCATTGGTTGCATTCTCGAGATACAATGGAGATACCATTGGCAGTGTGTTATCCATAACACACCTTGGTCTACGGAAAATGCTATGCGTATGCTGAAGGCTTCAATTGGATTGGATCTTACTTTGCGTTCTCACGAGCGCGATGCTGATATAGATAACCCTGCCTCTGAGCAGAATCCTTAGCGTATAAATAATTAATTTTAATATAATAAAGTAACATGAATGTAAACAAAAAAAAAAAAACGAGCTATACGTGAATGTATACAAAAAAAAAAAAAAACGAGCTATGGGCTGCTATCACCGGGTTTCATACCACGGCTGGTGCTCCTATCGACAATTCTCAACTAGAACTCATTGGTTGTATTCTCGAAATACAATGGCGTTATCATTGGCAATGCGTTGTTCGCAACACACCTTGGTCCACACAAGCTGCAATGCACATGCTCATGGCCTCTGTTGGTTTGGATCTTATCTTAAAGGCGCACGTTCGTGGAGTTAATGACGAGGACTGTGATTCTGAGCAAATCACTTAGTTAATTTTTATTTCAATTTAATTCAATAAAGTAACGTGAATGTATACAAAAAAAAAAAAAAGCGAGCTATCCAAGACACAAAATATTTATTTATGTCCAAATATATTTTAGTGAACTCAAAAGCAAATAGGTCCTCTTAGTTATCAACTTCAAGTTAAATAAGATGAATTCTTTTCTTGGACGAAAGTTCAAAGTTGATATATCACCACAGACTTGAATCTGAAAACATTTGTTCAAGTCGATTTGCTTGTCGAAGATGTTCTTTTACAATTCTTAAATAAAAGTGATATAATTTTCAAAAATCAGCAATACTTTAACAAGTTGTTTTACGTAAACCCGAGAAAGTGTCTATTTTACCCAAAAATTATCTGTCAAGGTTTGATCAATGGTGTTATGACAGGATATGTGCCTATTGTTCTAATTGTAGCCAATTTTATATTGAGCTATGGTAGATATAAACCCGGTTATTAAAAAATAAGCGTATGGTGTATTGCAAAGGGATAGAAAAACCAATTGCAAGTTAAATGGGTAGAACAAAAGGAAACAAAATGTGAAAAAAACAAATTTCTTTCACCATCTTTGGTAAATTTTAAATTGTTCATGAATAATGTAAGAGTATTTGCCTGTATCCTTCAGATTAATAAAGTCTGACTTACTTTTCAAATTACGCTGAACAATTGAAAAAAATCCTGTATTTCTAAGCTACCTCTTTGTCCCTATTCGAAAGGTATGAGTTAAGCAATGTGATTTATTTAAAAATGGCATTATCCATGGCTTAATGGTAAGACAAGCATCTCTAACAATTCATTGATCCATCTCTCTCTTATCTGAGGCCAATTTTCATCCATGACTAAAGTATGCCTTTCCAAGTTGATAATGGCACCAGCCAAATGTCTTTCTGATCTTGCATTTGCTACAAGAGTCAACCATGTTTCTCTTTCCTGAATCCAAGATTCTGACACGGCAGTCCATAATAAAGCCATCTCTAATTGAACCAACTGATAAGCTACCTCTTCAATACTATTTGGCACTCTGGAGATCCAATCCTGTCTTTTTGCTAACCATCGAGGTGATTTATGACGGTTATAAATATGAGATTCATACAGGCATAATTTTGAATTAATTGCTTTGATTGTACTTAAGACGGATGTTTCATAAGACGGCGGTGCTTCATGTCTGTGAGTAGAAGACGAAGCGTGAGGACTAGAAAATGCAGGTGGTGGATCTTGTTGTTGGTGCTCCTGTGGTTGTTGTTCCTCAATCACAGGTTCAATTGTTGTTGGTTGCTCGTCGTCGGTACCAGGGTCAGGCGTGACATCGGGTTGAACCTCTGCTGTATCCTCTTCCTCCTGTTGTAAAGCTAATATGCGATCGAATTTTTGAGAAAGTTGATCCATCTTGATTTGCATCTCAATGTTGGATTGTAATAATTGTGTTGTTTGCTCCTCTTGTGGCACTTTGATTTGCCATATGTTGTCGTCAGTTGATACGGATACTCTCTTTGGGATTAACACCGTATGGGAGATAGGATCTAGCAAAAAGGGAATAAGCTTTGTCTGTGATAAGAAGGCCGTTGCTTTTGGCACGATTAATTGAACGTCGTTTAGTAATAAGACTTGGTCATGTTCAATAGTTCTTATTGGTAATTGGTATAGTGTATTGTTATATTCTACAATCTTGTATAAGGTCTTTGAAGTTTCACCCTCCATCTTGAAAGGGGGAAAAAGAATGTATTTAGAATGCAACAGTCACTGTTTTACTTGAAAAAATAATAATAAAAAAAAAAGATGATGAAGACAATAAATAAAGTTAAACACCACCACATGGTCCCAGATTCCTTTGAAGCCATAATCTTGAAATTGTTCATAGTTTTACCCAAAACTGAACCCGTATTTGAGAATTGATCATTCTACACAAGGATTAATATGGACTCCTCTCACACACAAAAAAAGCACACTTTACCATTGTGTCAATAAAACTATTACCGTGACGAATCTCTTCTCCAATTTTACCAGTAATCTAGATAAGACACGTTACACTTGCAATGACTTTTTCTCTGAATAACAGAGATTTACCATACATTTTTTAATATCTTGACCTTGGCCGACAAGCCTGAAATTTCGTCATCATTCTGGCTTTCCAAGTAATCTAAATCTCTATCGTTCATGTCTACTTTAACTGATTGCTGCTGTTCTTGTCCAAAGTAATTGGGGCGCTCATCATCCGGTCGAGCATCACCCAAAAGAGCAGATCGATTGTGCAAATTTTGGTATGTTCTGAAAACTAAGATGAGCAAAGGCATTATGTCTATATATGAAGTACTTGTAGGCACCTTACACTAGTTCTATTTCCAAACTGTCTTGACATTATAAATAAAGAAAGAGGAAAAGGATGGGAACATTGAAACGGAGCTTTATTATAGTAAACTTTTTTTGGATGCACAAGCATCAGTTTCAGTTGACCACATTTTGACCCAATCAATAGCCAATGCGCGCTTGTTGCCTTTACCCCAGGTAGGTAGCCATTGTCTCTTTGCATTGTAGAACTCATTGGGAGCATGAGGATCATCGTTTTTCCATGGCTTATTAGCTTCTTCTGGCCAGTAACCATTCACACCGCCCACAGCTAAATTAAGCACCAGATAGAACTCTTGATCAAATGGAGCAGAGATGTCACCGCCCTTCCAAGGATTTAAGGTAGGCTTTGTGAACTCTCCTCTCTCCCATGCAGTCTTGTCAAAGTCAACCTGCAATACTGTAGTGTCATCTACGTATGTTCTTAATCCTTCACTTGTCCACTCCAAGCCGTATGTATGAAAGTTATCACTAAAGTCATCTTCACCGGGTTCAGTGCTTAATTGATCTTGGGTTAAAAAGTACTTGTTTAAGTATGTATGAGGACCCCAATGCAATGTAGATAATATCTGAGAAGAGTTGCCGTGGGGGCTTTTTTGATTTCCTTTAGATTCCATCTATTTCAAGACTATTAGTATAAAAGTATATTTAGAGCACTACATTATGCGTACGATATCAATTTCACCTAATTACATAATGGTTAATATTTCAAGTGTCATGTATGATGTGTATACATACCACTTGCAGGCCAACTACCATATGCTGAATACTTGGGGAGCATCCAAATTGCAGGCCTAAAGAAAGACATGCCAATGAGCTTCATGCAAGCCAAGCTGAACACAACATACCATAACCAATCACCTCTGGGCAAACGAGCTCTGACTTCTACCTTACCATAACGAAGCGTGACAGAATTAATTGTTCTTAATCTTGCAGACTGAATAGGGTTGATATAATTTCCACCCGCAACAGGACCAGACATTCTTTCACAACCGAAATTTGCATTATCTGTACAGTCTTCAGATGGCGCACCTGAATATAAACTAATTTTACCACCGCTCTTTAATGCTTCTTCTCCAATGGTATCTGCAGTCATACTAGGTTTAAGGTACAATATACCATCTTCTACATAGCTGTTTGTTCGATTATTTGTATAGTATTGAAATTCCCAGTTACCGCCTACACATAATTAATATAAAGTGCATCATTCCCCACTTTTAAACTTACCGCCACTAAGGGATATCTCATGCTATTTACAACAGTTTAATGAAGCGATACACAACACATATTTAACGCGCTTACCTGCCAATTCTTGAGATTGAAAGTATCGAAATGATCTTCAAAGATAAGGCAATGGTTATCAGCCTTTCTAAATTGAGTAGCCGTAATATTAGCAGAAGACACACCAGTTGAATGAATATCCAAGGGATCTTTCAACTCAAAGCCGTGTACAGAGTACGCGCTTAACAAGATGAAGGCAGCAGTAGAATAAAGACTATTTTTGACCATACTATAGAGATAGGAAAAAGAAAATAGCAGACAAAAGAAAAAATCCAAGTCTAATTATACTTTGTTGCAATTACAGCCTTCATTCCTTGTGTGAGGAGAATGAGTAAATAAAGATATCGTGGATGTTCCGACCCGGACTTTTTTTTTATCTTGCTCCTCACCCCTTTTTTTCGTAGCTATGGGTTCGTCAACAAGACATCGTAGTCGACATTTGAAAAGTTCAGATGAGCAACGTAATAAGGATCGGTTTATTGATTTAGCGCAAGCAGCGTTAGAGGAAGCTGACATTGAAGAAGATAGGAAGGGAGTTATTCATGAAGTTATGGAAGCGCTAATTGCAAAGACTGGAGCACCACTTGTAGCCGAAGTGATATCTGAACAGTTGCGTAGTCAAGATGTGATTGAAAGAATAGCAGAGCATCATGAAGAAGAAAGAAAGCGGCTTTCATCCAGCCCGTTGATGAGGATCGATAGCACAGATAGTATTCACTCTTTGAAGGAGCCTGAAAGCCAAGTTGAAGTATTAATATTAGAAAGGTCTAGTTCTCCAGAACCAATAATACCTGTTATAGCAGAATATCTATGGCGGTTGTTTAGGGTTTTAATTTTATCTAGTGTGGTGGGATTAGTGTATCATTTCTTAGCGCATTAGTCAAATAAAAATGGCCACATAGTGCATATACGATCGTCCTCTCTCTATTTTTTGCCAAGGTGATGAATCTTGGCTCGTGGCTTGATTACCAAAATGAGACGATGGCCGAAGCCCCCTTTATTTCAGACCCTTAATTTTATTTATTTTATTTCGCTTGTTTGTCAATTGCTGCCGCTGCTGCTGATGAGGATCTAGTTGATCTAACATATGGTTTTGGCTCTGGTACTACTTGAGATGGTTCTGGAGCTACTGCTGTCTCCTGCGAGTCCCTTACCGGCAGCTCTTCCGTTCCGTGCTAAAAACGAGACATTTTTAAGTCTTCTGTTTCGGGATCTGGACAAATGAACACGTACCTTTTTAAGATAATCTCTCTCCCTTCTGAACAGCAAAATATGTGGTTCAGGTGCTAACAAAAAAAAAAAAAAAAAAAAAAAAGAGCAAATCAGTCAAGTGTGAAGAAAGCGGATATATGCAGCTACCATAAACCATATAATGTTCCCAACCAGACGATTGGGAAACGCCAAGACTGGACCATTCCTCTTCTTTGAGCAGACCTTGATGAGGCAACCATTTTGCTAATATTTTGGGAAGAACAACATGCCTTGCATATTTTCAAACGGGTTAATATCTAGAATTTTCTTTTTTAATATTAAAAAAATTCTACCTGTATTCGTGCTGGTCATCTAATCTATCCGTGTTATTACTTATTAAAATATGCATATTTTGGTTTTTTCCTTATTTTTTTTTACCATAATAGTACTTTGAATATCCAATTGATTTTGAGTAGTCGGTAATATCCTTTTGTCTTTGAGTAGCTTCTATCTTCCTTTCGGCAGCTGTCTTTACTATAGGTTTCTGGACACCGTTGGGAGGATTTTTAGAGAGCTTTGTTCGAACAAACAATTTTCGCACTCTTGCATGCACCTCTTCTATCTCTGCTACTGTCTTTGGTAAAAGTTTGGCGTGAAATTTGGAATTAAAGCCCTCGTCTGGTGGAGCATCTTTGTTCTTGTCTTGACTCATGTTGCAGAAGAAAATAAGGCAAGGGAAGAAAAAAAAGCGTGGTTACCTAAAAGACGTCACACATATCGCGTAACTGACCAACCACATCGTTCTTGGCACAAACACGCGCGCTTAAATGTATAAGGCGGCATTTAAGATTAAGGGATCGGATGATGGACTGATATGGTAACCATTTGACCAGTGGCGCGTCAAAAAATGCCAACCCCGGATCTTTTTAACTAACCGCATTTTGACCTTTATGGTGATATGCAAGCCCAGCTTTTTTGTGCATCTTTTCATCAACAAGGAAGGAAACTGATTATTCATAACACTACTGACACACATGTAATACTATGTGGCTAGTAATACTTTTTATATAAGAAGCAATTTTTTCTCTTTTTTGCAATTTTGTTTTTTCTTCTTTATCTCTCTTTCTTTTCAATTCCAAAAATCGAATATCTTGTATTCCTCTTGACATGGAAATATATCCTGCTGCTTTAACTGATTTTTACCTGATGTCATTAACCACTGCCGCAAATGAAGATGCCATTTCTACCATTGATCACTTCCAGGATGACCTTGACTACTTATTTTATGAATGGAACACAATCAACGTTGTGTTGGACTCTATCCGAAATGCCTTTACCGTGAAGCACGATGTCACAGAAGAGCATCTGGATGAAGTTGACCGAGAATTGAGTATTGCTTATGATGATCTCATGTCACAAGTGCGCCATTTGGAACGTAGATTGAAAAGAATGACCAATGAAATCAATCAAAAGCTTATTGTTCAGCAACAACAACACTGGGATCGTCGTTCAGCTACTCCAACACCAAATAATGGATTTAGTGTAACATCGCCATATCAAAACTGATAGCCTCCCACTCCTTATTTATATGCTTACATGTACACCTATGATCGCCCTTCTTTTCTCTTTATGACTTATGCCTCTATTTTTGAATTACCTATATGTATTGCAGTGTATTTAGCTGTCAATAGTATGTACCAATAAAATCATTGCAATCACGCTGTTGTTGGGCGTCAACGTCATCTGCCAATGTTTGTTGGATCTGCAAAGAGACACTTGATGTCTGTTTGCAGTCAAATTGGACTTTATTTGATGATGTAAACCAGTTTTAGTAATAAACAAACACATATATGAGAAACAATGGATCCAGGGCCATCACACTGACTATAAATAGAAAATGTCTTGCTTTTGTCATCACACACGTTTGGATTACATGCCGGGATAAACGCAGAGAGATCCCATCGTCGAGTTTACAATACGGTCAATATCACGGCTTTAATGACGTTTTGAATTGTTTTAAAACAATCCTTGAACTAAACATTTCTTTTTTCTGTCTTTTTCTGCTTTTTTTTTTCTTTTTCTCTAATTTCATAAATAATATGGAAGAAGTGTCAAGTCATTACGATCGAAAGTCCTCCAGTGCCACCGTAATGCCTACCAAGGGCACAAAAAAAGTGCCTGGTGCGTTACGTATTGATTGTAAACCTAATAACGAGTTCTATGACACGGGCAGCATGAAGGATACGGACCCCCCTCCAGATCGATCCCTGATGGCGTCTATAAAGATCATCCCTAGCACAATTCTTCATCGATTTAAACTAGACTCGGTAGAGAAACAGACAGACTATCCAAACTCTGGTAGTACAGGCAAAGTAATCAGACACTCGTATAGCGATCCTCGATTATCTCCAGGATCCACTGCCGTAGGCGACGACGATGATGAAGAGAGACAAGGCTATTTCGGGGCTACGACCAAGAAGAAGAGATCCCCCAGGGGCTGGGTTGCTGCTGTCATGATGATTGTGGTGGGTGCATTGATTGCAATCACTTTTGTGCTTGTCGGGTTAGGAAAAGCTTTGGATGGTAATGAGCCTTCAAAACAGCATACAACCACAACGGTTGTTAGCACCTTGACTAGTCTTTCGACCTCTACTGCAATTGCAATTGCAACTGTAACTGCTACTGATACTGCCGTTGCTACTGCCATTGCTGCTGCCACAGACACACCAGAATGACGAGCCTTACTTAATAAAACAAAACTTTGTACATATAAAGTCGATCTATTTTTTTGCCCTGGCCTTTTATGTACATATTACGACATGAGTATTTTAAAAAAGGTAATTTTTTAAACAGATTGATTCAATATTAGGAGAGATAGGAAAGATGAACGGCACATTTGGGGAAAAACGGACAAATCATCGGCAAAAGATAATAGATCCCGGTGAGTACACTAGTAATCAGATAGCGTGTAACACGACATTTAACGTTTTTTCTTGCCAGTTCCAGTTTCGGTACCGCTGACGATTGTGTGCAGAAAGCCACGATTTTTGTACGCCCTATATTTTTGCATCCATGACACCATGGCACGGGTAAACATTGTACCCATTCACAAGGAGTATTGGAACCCCCCTTGAAAAAAAAGGGCAAACTGAAAAAGCTAAAATGAAGCAGCTTACCGATGAAGAGGATTTTTTATTTAATTTAGTGATAAGCTTGGTTTATGTGTTTGGGTGAGATCTTGGTTTAAGGATTCAATTTCTTCGCTTTCACTGGCTTCTTGTACTAGAAACGCAGATAGACATGAACACCCTGCAATGGCAGCGCATATAAAGAAGGTTAGATTTGGCATCGTTTCCACAGATGCACTATAGATTGTGTTGATGCCTAAATGAGCTATAACCACTGAAAGGAGAGAGGGGTTACAGAGGCATATATTATACATGTGGTGAACAAAACTTACTTCCAATCGAGTCCAATATGGCCATGGCTCCTAAAAGTTCACCCACTTTGTTTGGTTCCACCAGATTGGTCAATAAACCGCGAATGGATGGTTGTGCTAGCATTGATAAACTTTGCAACATGCCAGCCAAAACAAACAGAGTTAGGTTAGTAGCAAGGCCTGATAAGGCCAGACAGATAGCGTCCATGCCAATGCCAGTTCTTACCATCCAGATATCAAACGAAACGGATTTTTTGTAAGTGTTTGAGGGATTCTTCATAAAAAGTTTAGATAATAGCGGCAACACGCCAATCATGATGAAGAGGCGCATGAGAGACGCGTATGTGTAAAATACGCTCCCTTCATACGCCGTCCAATTAAACTTTAGCATGGCGTAGAGTAAAATGGGCGGACGTTTGACAAGCGTCAATAGAAATTCTGCAAGAGCTAGAAAGGGTAATGTGTATCTGGTCATATGAGGCAAAGGATTCTTGAATAGGATATCCAGTGCTGAAAAGATATTGATTCTGGACCAAAACCCGATTGATTTTTGGTGCGTTTCTGGTTCGGCAACTTGACCTGCCTTGAGTAAAATGGCAAACGTGTTTGACTCGGGTATAAAAAAATGGGCGTATATAACATTGCTGAAATCAACCATCCAAGCAATGTAAAAGACATTGACAAGACTGCCGGTATGCTAAAATAAAGATAGAACGTCAGCTTTTTTCTTCTGCTTTGCTTTCATGTTTGTTACTTTTAAAACTAAACTGCCAACAAAGGGACCGATGGCTGCACCAATAAATAAACTTGACATGAGTCTTGCAAAAATTACTGTTCTAAAATTTGGAAATGAGTAAGTTTCGTGATTTGGAACAAAGATTCATACTGTACCTTGAGGTAGGGTCAGTCGAGTCGGCAATGTAAGCTTGGACGGCAGCCATAAGAACAGCCTCACCAGCCATTAAGCCTCGAATAAGCGGGCCAATAAACAACAATGTGATACCGATCGTTTCATGATACTTTGCGGTTAATAAATCGCATGTAACATAAATTAATGTACCCAAAGTTGATATTCTCAGAACAATGACACGACCTTTTACATCAGATAAACGGCCATAATAGCCTGCTCCAACCAGTGCTTTTTTTTTATTCGCGATTAATTTAAGCTTCTTTCTAGTTTGTTTATAAAAGGGCTTACTTGATCCATAGGTTAAAAACATGATTAGAGCCTGTGCTTTTGAAACAGTTTTTTGGACTTGAGGAATAGAGCAATTGGGTATAGAGAAATCATTTTCTGATTTGTAATATCTAAAGGGGAGGATTAATTACGGCTCTGAAAACCACGGGTAAAAAGATTACCTGCTGCAGAATATTTCTGTGTAAAATTGAGCATGGGGTGCAAGTAGAGCGCTAATGCACAGCATTGTTACTATTGTTTGATGATTTTTTTAGGTGTAATTTTTTTTTTCTTACCCTCCAGAAAATGCTACGAGAAACATTACAAAGATTGCATACCACGAAGATGGTTTTCTATGCCCAGGTCCTAGTAAGGCTGTTGTCTCGTCCATCCTGGATATGAAAAGAAAGAGAAACGAAAAAGTAATAACAATAAAAAAAAAAAGCTTAAAAAAGAGCGCTAGACGGGAAACCCGCTCACTAATGCGTCACCTGGATATGAAACGATTGGCTATCGTTTTCCACTTATCTTTGGTATCCGAGACTCTTGTAAAGTGAAAGCCAGGTGATACCATATCACCATTGATCTTCATTCTGGGAATCCAGAAGAGTGACTGTTTAAATGCCTCTCCCCCCCCCACTAAAAATCAACACAGTCGTGATTTTTAAAAACTCACTTTCTTTATTTTTTTGTATTATAAGATGGCAACCGAGGTAGAGAAGAAGTATCCAAAGGAGATTCCATTTCAAAAAGAATACGATAATGCACGATCAGCCGCCGCGAGTTTTGCAGTGGGTGAAGCAGGACCTTTTCGTTCCAGTATTTCGAAAGCGTGTCATCAGACTTATGAAGGTCAACGATCCATTGCAGGTTTTATTAAAATCGTAACCGCACTCGTCTTGGATACAGAAAAGCATTTCAAAATCCCTTTATTGTCAGTGCAAACATTATTTATCAACTCTTTAAAGTCGGAAGACATTGACCTTGAAGTCTTGCGCGAACTAAAAGAGAAGAATGCTACATTCTTACAAGAGTACCTTCAAAAAAAGGAAAACCTGATCAAGATGGTCAATGGTCTTGTGGTAAGAAACGAACCGCATCCCCTTTTTTATTCGACCCGTTACAACAAGAAAAACTCATAATCAAACGTCCTTTGTAGGAGTCAGAGGCTATCAATACGGGTCTTTGTAAAATGCACTTTTCTAGTCAATTATTAGCTGATGCAAATATCATCCCCAACAAGGTCTTGTTCGATCGTCGTCTTGTGCGTTTAAATACTGCCATGTTGTAAGTATATTTTTCCTGTGTTTTTTTTCCAATACTTAAGAGCTCTTTTAAAATAGGTACAAGCAGCATAAATTCAATCTTTTACGAGAAGATGTTGAAGGATATTCGGGTCTTGTTAATGATCTTACGTTACTTAGTATTGATAACCAACGTAATGTACAAGGTAAACTTGAACCAACACCAATGGAAAGAATTCCTGAATTCTTGACAATCATCTCATCCCGTATCGGTGTGTTTTATTTGGATCCTAATCGTGTGTTGGACATTATTTTGGATTTCTTCATTAAACAACTTACAATCAATTATAAATTCTGGGTTGAATTGATTAAACAGTCTGGATGGATCCAGAAACTCACTTTTGAAGATATTAACGGTGAAAGCTCAACAAATCCTAGTGCTATCATGGCTCAATTATTCGGTTTTAGATTCTACAACTATCACGAAGAGTGTACTCCAGCACCAAAGGAGCTATTCTTGGCTATCGCCATCCTGTTAAAGAACAACATTGTGTTGCTCGGTGACATTTTACCTCATCTGTCTCCTTATCCTGAGGACATGAATTCTCAAAAGACTGAATACTTTTCAAAGATGAACAAAGAAATCAAATCCAATTCTGGCGGAAAGTTAGCTGTACGTATACATCTGATCAAAAACGTTAGCTTTCTTTTCCCCTAATCAATTTATATAGATGTATGGTGCTTTAGGCGAAGAAGGTGCAACAGAAAAAGTCAAGCGCTCCAATGCTCCTATTTCCTCCAGCCAAGAAACCGTAAAAGAAAAGAAAAAAACCTATGATGCCAATGATGTTGTGGAGTTGGTTAAAGCATTATTATCTGTTGGTGATATACACAATTTCAAAATCATGCTGGCTGAATATGAAAAGCTTATTGAAATGTATCCTCAACTTGAATACGATGTTTATCGTATTTGTGATGTAGTACTTCAACCTGCTTACGATGCGTTTGTACCCGAAAAGACCAAGAACCTCTATAAACACTTTAGTGAAAGATCCTATCAATCCAAGCTAAAGGCAGCACTTTCAACACCTGATGACCTCAACCCAAAGATCCCAATCGAAGTCCATTTAAAGCGTGTGCTTGTAACCGATGCTTTATTAAACGACACACAGGATTTACATAAGATGGAACGATACGTGTTCTTCTTCAAGGAATGGAAAGATCAATTAGAATACTGTGAAAAACCCGAAGAGTTGACAACAAAATTTATGCCCTTGATGCGATTAGCAGGCTACAAGACATATTTAGCAACAGATTTAGTTCAGAAACTAGTATTGATCGTCAGTGGATTAATCGAACATGAAAGTGAGTTCCCTAACTGCCGTGTACACTGTTTGAACATGCTGCGAGAGTTTCTTTTACCTGCTATTTCTTTCAGTGAAGGCAATCCGGGTACAATGGCTAGTATTTGGGAAATCCTTTGTCGATTTTCTTTCCAGCAACGTTATAGTCTCTATGGCGAATGGGGATCTGAATTCTACAAGAAAAATATCGAGACCAAACTTTTAAAGGCTCGTGTTGAACGTTCTGTAAAATATGTGATGCGTCGTGTTGAAAAAAATAACATTCGTCGTTGTGGTCGTGATCTTGGCAAGTTGGCTCATTCTAACCCAATGATTGTGTTTAATGTCGTGTTGGACCAAGTCCAAAACTTTGATAACATGGCTCCTTTAATGGCTGATGCTTGTCGTTACCTTGGTGACTTTTCCTATGATGTGCTTGGGTATGTCTTGACCGAGAAATGGACTGGTTCTCAGGGACCCGGAAGAGAGAAAAAGAAGAAGCAAAATGATGATGGTATGCCTGCTACCTGGTTAAGAGCTCTTGCTGTTTTTACTGGCATGTTATTCAAAAAGCAAGACATTGATTCTACACCCTTGTTGCGTTATTTAGCCTATCGATTACGTGAAGATGACTCAATTGCTGATCTTGTTCTCTTGAACGAATTTGTGACCAAAATGGGCGGTATCGAGATCTTGGCCAGTGCCTGTACAGATGATCAAATTACTGCAGCTGGTTGTTCAGATTTCCTCAAGAATGAAGCGTTCTTACCTATCGCGGTCGATAATCGTCGTGCTTCTCGTCGTGTCTTGAACAGACTCAAGGAATCTTTGCGTAGAAACAGTGTCGGTTTTGAAATCCTTGTCTTACTTTATAGACTGGAGGAAGCTTGTACCTCAGAATTAGGAGTTCCTGCAAGTGATAGATGTTTCAAACTGGATCGTGTACACCAAACCCAGTTACAATACTTTGAACTCTTGACATCACTTTTCGAAGGCGAGGAATACATTGACTTGGTTCCTAATGTCGATGTACTCGTAAACGATTATGGACTTCCGTTAGATGTCGCCATGAACTTTAATAGACCCAAGACACAACACAAAATTGCAAATGGTATTGATACCCCCGTTGTGGATGGCGAAGTATGGCCCGTATTCAAACCTTTGACCGAAACCGTATCAACCATCTTGAATGATCCACCTATGCCTAGCATGTTTACTTCTGAATTCTATGTTATTTTCTGGTCTTTAAGCTTGTACGATATATATTGTCCCGTAGCACACTACGAGGCTGCAATGAAGCGTCATACAGAGACTATTCGACAATGTCAAGATACTCGATCAGCATTCTATGTTAACGGAAGACCCGTACCTGATGCCCGTAAGACTGAACGACAAGCCCAAGCTAGTTTAGATGCTCTTCGTGAAGACTTACCTCGACACAAGACGCATGTTGAAAAAGTGATGGAAGTATTGAAATCGTCTGAACAGCGATGGTTCCCTAGTTCTATGCATCGTATTGACTTGATCAATAATATCTTGCAGTACTGTCTCTTACCTCGTAGTACGCAATCCGAATTAGATGCAGCATTCTGTTACGAATTCTCTATGCTGATGCATCGAATCAATACCAAGAACTTCTCCAGCTTGACTTTGATTGATAAACTTTTATCAGAACACTTGGCTGTCAATTTCATTGCGTTCTCTGAATATGAAACAACAATTCACTCAAGATTTATGTTCAAGGTGGTTTCTAAAATGGCTTCATGGCATACGGATGAAAAATATTACTTGAAACAAGCTCAAGGTGATAAATTGATCGGGTTCCAAAAGAATTGGAGTTCCAATCCATCTGAAAACGTGGCAAAGGAAGATCTCTTGAACTTTAACGAGTTCCAAAGAGTCTTGGCTAAATGGCATGTACGTTTATATGCTGCTATCGAACAAGCTTTGCAGTCAGATGAGTCCCACTTGATCAAGAACGCTTTCTTGGTCTTGCGTCAGTTTATTCCTCATTTCCCTGCCATCAGTGAAAATGGTGAAGGTATTGCTGCTATTGTCAAGAAATTATCAGAGGAAGAAGCAAGAGCTAATATCAAGGTGTTGGCTAGAAGTTATATTGGTCTCATTGCTAAGTACAAGACAAAATGGGTATCCAAAAACCAGTTTATGGGATTAAAGGAGCCTGCCCCACCCGCCCCACCTGTTGAAATCAAGATTACACCTAGTAATAAAGACACATCTACAACCAAATCAAGTGACCGTGAAGAAAATTCCAGAAGACGCGATGATACAAGACGCGATGATTCTCGACGCGATACGGATACCAGAAGAGAGACAGAGACAAGACGGGAAACCGAGACAAGAAGAGATACGGATAATAGAAGAGATACCGAGACGAGAAGAGATACCGAGACTAGAAGAGATACTGAGACTAGAAGAGATACTGAGACTAGACGAGAGACCGAGGCAAGAAGAGAGCCAGAGGCAAGAAGAGAGCCAGAGGCAAGAAGAGAACCCGAGACAAGACGAGAACCCGAGACGCGAAGAGATATTGAATCTAGACGAGATGAACCGTCCAAGCACACATCTTTTAAGCCTGCAAGCCCACCTAGACGCAGTGAGACCAGACCCACATCCCCACCAAGTGAAAGAAAGCGTACACGCGATGTAGAAATTAGCCGTCCCGAAAAATCACCTAAAATCGACGAAACGGATAGTCGTCGTACACCAGCTACTTCGTCCTCATCATCTAGAAGAGGCTCGCCAAAAGAACCTCCTAGATCAGATACACCTTTCCGTGAACCAACACGTACAAGAGACCCTGCTAGAGACGCGATTCGTGAAGCAGCGCGTGACACAGCAAGAGATCCTCCTCGTAAAGAAGTAACCTCTCGTATTGGACCTACTAATACACCACCCGCTAGTAATATGCGAGTAGATGATCGATCTTCTGTGCGATCATCTAGAGTAGGTCCTTCAGCTGAAGGTAGTACAAGTAGACATGATGATCGACGCGTAGGCTCTGCGATGTCCCGTTCCACATCGGCTAGTGGAGTAAATAAGAGAAGCGCAGATTCTGATAGAGATAGGGATAGAGCAGATCGTCCTGAAAAGAGAAGGTAAGCAAAGGTATTCCCTCCTATTATGCATATATGCTGACCTTTTTTGTAATAGGGATGTTCGTCCAGAACGACCAAGAGAAGAGCGTTCTCGAATTGATGATAGAATGCGAGATACAAGACGATCGGATGATAGACGTCCTGTTGACAGACGACCCGATGATCGAAGAGGTAGAGATCACCGTAGCCGCAGACATTAAGCAAGCTAACTAAATAAAAGAAATATCAGTTTATGGTACATGTGTTGTTATTTTTTTTTTGGTTGTGTGACGGGTTTTGCTAGACTTAACCCCCACCTGTCTGTATTTTTTAAAAGTCTTTTTTTTTCCTTTTCAAAAACGAGAAAATGAGTAGCGAGTTAGAATCAAGAGGGCGATTTGATGGGTTGAAACAAGTGGAGACTTTAAAGAACACAACACGTGGAGGAGGAGCATATATCCCACCTCATCGTTTGCGTCAGTTACAACAAAACGTAAAAGACACCAGTACAGAAGAATATCAACGCATCACTTGGGAAGCCTTAAAGAAGTCAATCAATGGTCTCATCAATAAAGTGAACACGTCCAATGTGAAAATGATTATACCTGAACTCTTTGGTGAAAACTTGGTTAGGGGAAGAGGTCTTTATTGTCGTAGTATGATGAAGGCACAAACCGCTAGTTTACCTTTTACGCCTGTATACGCTGCGGTTACTGCTGTTGTCAACACCAAGTTACCAGCTGTAGGAGCACTGCTATTAACTCGATTGGTGCTTCAATTTAGAAGAGCATTTAGACGTAATGACAAGGTAAAAAGAATAGAAGGGAGACCTCGTCATCGAGATTAGAAACTAAACCTCTTTAAAACAATAGACATCATGTTTAGCAACTACCATGTTTATTGCCCATTTAACAAATCAGCTTATTGCTGACAAGGTGTTGGCGCTTCAAATTTTAGCTCTTTTGTTGGAAAGACCTACTGACGATTCGGTAGAGATTGCGGTTGGTTTTATGCGTGAAGTAGGAGCTCTTTTAGCCAACGTATGTCCTAAAGCCAACAATGCGATTTACGAACGTTTCAGAGCTGTATTACACGAAGGTGAGATTGATAAACGTATCCAGTACATGATTGAAGTCTTGTTCCAAGTTCGAAAAGATAAATACAAGGATAATCAACCTGTGATGGAAGAACTGGATTTAGTGGAAGAGGATGATCAGATTACCCACAATATTAGTTTGGATGATGACGATCTTGACGCGGAAGAGATGCTTAATATTTTTAAGTACGATCCTAATTATGACGAAAACGAAGCAAAATATACCGCTATTAAGGCAGAAATTTTGGGTGAGGACGAGTCTGATAATAGCGGGTCTTCGGGTGATGATGAAAGTGGAAGTGAAGAGGATGACGAGGATGAAGAAGAAGAGAACAAGATGGAGATTATGGATCAAACAAATAACGATATTATTGAACTTCGTCGAAAAATCTACTTGACTGTCATGTCCAGTGTGAATTTTGAGGAAGCGTGTCATAAATTGATGAAATTACATATTCCTGAGGGACACGAGGTAAAAACATAGTAGAAGATAGTATATATGTATTGTTTTGTTAATAACTCGTGTAATTAGGTTGAACTTTGTAACATGATTATTGAATGTGCCTCACAAGAACGTACTTATTTGAAATACTATGGTTTAATGGCTGAACGTTTCTGTAAGATGAACCGTACCTGGGTAGAAAACTTCACAAACGCATTCAACGAGATCTATGAAACCATTCACCGTTATGAAACAAACCGACTTCGAAACATTGGTAAATTATTTGCTCATCTTTTCAACACTGATTCTCTCCCTTGGACCGCTTTCCAAATCATTAGATTAACAGAAGAAGATACGACTTCTGCTTCTCGTATTTTTGTCAAGATTCTGTTCCAAGAGATCAGTGAATTTTTGGGCCTCAAGACTTTAAAGGAACGTCTTTTGGATCCTTACATGCTTGAAAGTCTTTCTGGTATGTTTCCCAAAGATAACCCAAAGAACACTCGTTTTGCTATCAATTACTGGACCAGTATCGGTCTTGGCTCATTGACGGAGGAACTGCGTGATTGGTTAAGAACCGCACCACAACAAATGATGAAGCGTGAGGTCAGTTCATCTTCTGAAAGCGACAGCTCATCGTCCGGAAGCGAGAGTGATAGTGATAGTGATAGCTCCTCCGGTAGCAGTGGTAGCAGTAGTGGAAGTGACTCAGAGTCCCGTAGCCCTAGTCGCCGTCGTCGTCGCCGTAGTCCTAGTGCTAGCCGCAGTCCTAGTCGTCGTCGTAGTAACAGTGATCGTCGTCGTCGAAGCAACAGTCGTCGTAGTAGCAGTGGTCGCAGCCGTAGCCCATCTAACCACCGTCGTCGCCGTCGCAGTTCAACGCCTCCCCGTCGCCGTTAAGCAAAAAGATGATATAATATGCAGAACCAAATCAAACAAAAAGAAATAAATAAACAATACACCCACGCACACACACATAATATAGTAATAGAACTTTTTTTAATTTATTGCTTTTTTTTAAAAAGAAATTTTTTCAAGAAAAAAAAAAGATTTTCTTAAACAAGAAGGTAACTTCTTTACAAGAGGGTCTCGTAGGCAATAGGAGCAATGGTTTGAGGAACATTGAACTTGGTAGAGATGTGACGAGCTTCACGGGGTTGAGCAGGGAGTCTCTTAAGGTTGAAAGAGACTAGAAAAAGAAGAAATGATCAGCATCAAGCTTATAACAAATTATGAAGAGACTTACCACCAGCTTCCTTAGCTTCCTTCTTCTTTTGGGCGTTGGTTACAACACGATCCAAAAACTCTTGACGACACTTGGAGTGCTTGATGTGTTCAACACGGACGTTGACACGCTTCTCCAAATAACGGTTACCGACGTTCTTGTGAACGAGAACACCGACAGCAGACTTGGTGACGTTATAGATGACACCGGTACGACTGTGATAGGATTTTAGTTAATCTTTTTTTAAAAGCTATTTTTTGTGGACTGTAGTTTATTACCCGTGGTAGAACTTGTGGGGCATACCCTTTTGGACGGCAGCGTTAGCCTTGATATCAACGATATCTCCAACCTTGTAGGTCTTCAAGTAAGTGGTGAGAGGGATAGAACCATGCTCTCTGAACTTACGAGAGAACATGTGGCGGGTACGAGCGCGAACTGTTTAAAAAAAAAGGTTCACATCAACAGACTGTAATTTTTTCCTCGTTTCTCCTATAGAACTGCTTTTCTTCTATTTATGCAATAACTACTTACGACCGAACGAGTGAGGCATCTTGTACGAAGTGGTATGGAAAGAGACCGAAAAAAATGTTGAGAGGAAAAAAATTATTATTAAAGGCTCAGAAAAGAAAAAAAATTGTTGTGGCTTAGCTCATTCTTTTTTTTTTTGGTGGGCGCGCACAGCTCCATGTTTTACACTCTTTCTGTTTATCCCGCTGGTAGACAGGAACCGCTCAGACAAAGTGCAAGCAAAACGGAGCTATTACGGCCTGCAATGCTAGGGTGGATACGCAGGTTTTTATTATGCCAAATTTCGTGGTGTATAAAGCAATAAAATATTCTTGATTGAATCTTTAGTAACAAGTATCAAAATCAAACACACTATTTTGCTTTGCCCGTGTTTGTTGTGGCTTGTTGTTTCTAGCCAATGAGAAAAATTTGAATTAAAAAAATTTTTACATCTGGTACTGGCCTTTTTTTATTTGAATAAGTAAAGAAAAAAGTTTCGCAAACGACTTTTGCTCCTTCTCTTTAAACTCTACTTTCTAGTATGACCGGTACTACCAGAACTTACAGCAAGACCTCCAACGTCCCCAAGCGTCCTTTCGAGGCTGCCCGTCTTGATCAAGAACTCAAGTTGATCGGTGAGTTCGGTCTCAAGAACAAGAAGGAAATCTGGAGAGTCGGACTTACTCTCTCCAAGATTCGTCGTGCTGCTCGTGAACTTTTAAAGTTGGACGAGAAGGACCCTCGTCGTCTCTTCGAAGGTAACGCCCTTATTCGTCGTCTTGTCCGTATCGGTGTCCTTGATGAATCCCGTATGAAGCTCGATTACGTTCTTGCCCTTAAGATCGAAGATTTCTTGGAACGTCGTCTCCAAACCCAAGTCTTCAAGTTAGGACTTGCCAAGTCTATCCATCATGCTCGTGTCTTAATCCGTCAACGTCACATTCGTGTTGGTAAGCAAATCGTCAACGTCCCCTCTTTCATCGTTCGTTTGGACTCTCAAAAGCACATTGACTTTGCCTTGACCTCTCCCCTTGGTGGTGGCCGTGCCGGTCGTGTCAAGAGAAAGAGAGCCGCTGCTGCCGGTGGTGCTGCTGAAGATGATGAAGAGTAAATCCTTCTCGTTCCCTTCTCCTACATATGAACCTTTGCAAATAAATTAATGTTTATCTAACTTCAAAATGAAAATTTTGGCTTTATTTATCATCTCAATTGCAAAGCACCTGTAGTTATTTGTTCGCAAATTTTACAGTATCATATTCCAACTGCACGTTTGTGTTTTGGAAACAAATTATTGGTCCCCTCCAAAGGAAAAAAAAAAAAATCGCACTAAGGGAGACTTATGTTTTTTTTTCCGGTTGTTTTAACATAATTTGTTTGTCAAAACAGTGTCCTTGGTTTATGAGTGTAATTGAGATGTTTTATTGTATGTATAATTTGTTTTTTTAAAGTGCAAAGAACTGCTCTCCGTTCTTTTCCTTTCTTCTTGAGCCAAACGAAATACGTAAATCGTAAATTAAATCGTTCCATTCTCTCCAAAGCGATCTCTTTCCAAAAATAACGAATAACCAAATACCTTGTGTACTCACCAAGGTCTCTGCTGCCATCATGAGCCCATAAGGTGGTAAATGATCCCTGACAATTGTAACACAACTATCTTGATGTCCTCCAGGCGAAAGCATACATTCTAACCAATGGTTTGTAATACTCCTGTCTCTTTCTAAATCCACAACACGATGAATTTGAGTAAAGTAAAAAATCCAATAAAACACGACTGTTCCACTTGCAAGAATTGCAAGTAACAATGCACGCCATTGAATTTGCACGGCTGTAATGACATGTTTATGGCGACGAGCGGGTGTTGGGTTTGTCATGGATGTGCGAGACATAGACTGTGACATATCGGACTGGACTCCTTCTTGAATAGCAATCTTTGCGATATAGAAAAAGGTTGCGATATGTATCAAGAAAGCAGGGCAAACAACCGCTGCCATGGGGTAAAAGAAAATTTCAAAGATGCGGTCCACAGATACAAGACAAAGATTTGCAAATTCAAATTTGATTTGATGTAAACCTAATGCAACCGCCATAATAATGGTGGGATATCCCCAACACAAAATGTTTAAGATACCATAACGATTGGTAAAGAAATTTAAGTTCCACACAGTATGTAAATGAAGATTTACGATAAGAGCCGCACTCCAACAGCATGTAGCCAGGGATGAGAAAATTAAAATAGCACCTATATTTAATATCGAGCATATAAGTAAGGAGTGAGATATAAGAGAGGAGTAAAAACTGACCTTGTGTTGCGCACAAAATGTTATTATCTTGGGTACTAACAGAAACAAGATTGGCGCATTGAAGTTTTTGTGGGTTACCAATTGAAAAATACACAACCATACTGAATAAAAAGATACTGGCTGATACGTTTAAAATAAGTAAAGAAGGGTGTCTTCGCTTATCTGGCAATACTAAATAACTGACAAGCATGAAAAAAGATACAATGGATGATATAAATCGAAGGATATCAGTGGCTAGAAATCCGTGCACGGCCCATCCTTCAGGATAAAACTAAATAAAAAAAGTTAGTATTTCAAGGGGGTGTTTTTTTGTGTGTGTATACTGTACATACATAATTTTGAGCTGGACAAGGGATACAGCAACCAGCGCGACAATAAATGTTACTTGTCGTGTCGGCGGTTCCTGCTTTTGCAAGCGGATCTTTAAGAAATGGCGCAGGACATTCGGCCATAATGACACCGGGCGCTACAGCAGACAAGTTGTAAAAGGCATGAGGATCAGGGATTTGAGGTGCAATAGCATTACAACTGCTATCAGATGATAGGGGTTGGCCAGTAAGAGGAGACTTTTTATTACAATCTGGCAAAACGCCCTTACCAGTCAACATGAATATATTTGTGCATTCAAATTGAACATCCTGACAAGCTGACTGACATCCCATTTGTGGACCTGTATTTACTTTGCATATAAGTATATAAACAAATGCATAAATAATATTTATATTACCCGCTCCGTTTTCACCACATTTAGGATAAGCGAGAGAGCAAGAGTATCGATAGTATGCATCTACACAGGTGGGTGCAACCTTTCTTAGCAATCGACTCATATTGACGAGTGGTTCGAGCTGCTTTTCAATCATGGCAACAGGGGCTCCTTTTGTAAACACAGAATATTTGACAAATCCCTATATTCGAAAATTTAGTCAGTATGTCTCTCTGATTGACAGTGTTTGTTTTTACTAACATGGCATATACCATTGTCAGGATAAGCGGTACATAAAGCTAAGTCAATAAGCATTAGCGCAGATCGTATGTATATAACCACATGTACTTACTTGGAAGAGGTCGACCGGTGCTATTACTGATATTGACGCTGCTATTAGGTGCATTGGCTGCACTGGGTACGGTAGATTCGCTAGAAGTTGCGCTTGGTGCACTGGGTGTTCCGATGTCTGTACTATTACTTGGTTGTTGTTGAGCACTTGCTAATCCGATAATCGCAAGTAACGCAATTTGAAGTGTATTACTTGTTATAAACCTCATTGTGTCGATACTTTTTTTTTTAGTTAATTATGATTACAAAAAAAAATTAACGGTTTTACAAAAACTTTTTTTTTTGGATTTTCCTTGTTTTCCGAGAAAAAAAAAGAGAGGAAATAAAGAAAAACTTGCTAAAAAAAATGCCTTGGATTTTATATAAAACAACTCTCCCCTTGTTGTTAATGTTAGTAGTATGTATGTCTCTTTATACAAGTGAAACCTTAAATATGTAAAAGAAATGTACTTACTTTACTGTTCCGTTTTGCTTTTCTCCCTCGTTCTCTCCTCCTTTGACTCTTTTGTGTACTGCTCTCATTGCTCCCTTCTTCAGGCGGTTTTGAAATTGGACAATAATATAGCACTGTAGTCTCTTTTTGACAATTTAGCTTTGCACAAGGAGATGCATCATTTCTCGAACTGTCTTACTTTTACTCAATAGTTCTATATATCCTACAGATTCGCATAATAATACGTGCTTTTCAGGTACTCGTTTTTTTTTCTAAAAAAAAAAGGTAACACGTATAATGCAACCTGAAATTAAAAATACCTGAATTCTATAAAGTATAACCATTCACTTGAAACTATTAAAATTAGTGATTTACTAACCTTAATGATAGTTTGCAATTCTCTGTTTATAAAAAAAAAAGAAAGGGTGTCCGTGCAATTATGTTATAGATCAACCCCCACAGTTGTTACTTTTCAATCAAATGATACAAGTGTATAAAATTGCAGCTGTATGAATTATGATTATTTTCATGTTAGGCTTGGACAATACTTTATGATCCCCTTTCGGACCTAATTGGAATATCTCTTTATATATATATATAATGTACGATATTTAGCGGTCATGTGTTGCAGAAGAGACTACGTTATATATTAGTGTATTTTTAGGGATCAAATATTACTTCAAGGAGTAAAATAGTATCAAACGCTTAGAGACAAAAATATCAGTTAAATTACATTTATTGAGGATACAAATACATGTGAGTGTACTTGACAAAAAGATGATATGTTGTGTAATCATTGCTAGAATGTGTGTATATACATTTCCTTCTGATTCATATCGGCTGACAATCTAGGAATTTTATGTGCTTTACAAGTTTAAATTTGAATAATATGGGTAATATAAAAGCTATATTTGAATTTAACAGATTCCTTGCTATCATATAGTCTTTATGCTTTGGGTAATCTTTTGTATGAGATAGTAATAGACAAAATCACGCGCAAAGCTTCTCATATACCTATGCAAGCTAAATTAACATTTTTATTTATTTATCAGTGCTTTTTTATCAAATCGGTACCTCTAGTTCTCAAATACCTTACGGCTAATTTAAATGTTTTTTTAACCTTCTATATATCAACACCTTGATATTAAATTGGATACCTATTTTTTAGATTATTATTATACATAAATATGTATAGTCTTTCTTGTAGTTGTTAAGATGCAAAAAAAAAAAGCTATGCCTTACATCAACTAATGACTTTACATAATCTATCGTTTTTAATAAATAAGAAGTCAAAAAGTATGATCTGACCCTCTTACAATTTGCATTTGAAATCCTTAAGCAGGGCGCCATGTAGCGCTCAGGCACTTTTCAGTAGTTCAGGGCTCGGCATATGAGATTATAATGAAATTATGGTATACATAAATGACAGCAATAATAAGCATGGTGGCAAGTATAGAGACCAACAAACGTATTTGTGATGGCTGTAATGCTATACATCTGAATATGATACCAGCAGGTAGAGTGGTCATATAAAGTGATTGCATACAATGCTGAATAAATAATGGTCTATGCTACTCATCAGGTCGAAAGGAAGTTAATGCACAAAAAAAAAGATCCCAACAGTACTACTAACTTCTTTTTATTAATAACTCAACTTATTTATTCCATTTGACGTTAACCGAGCATGATATGACTTCTTTAAATCCAATATATAGATGACAATGCATGCATAGGAGGTCCAAAATACAAATGGTTTGCCAAGCAGCTAATTTTTTAGGTGGTACTTTAACCAGAAACTAACACTGCGACCAAGAAAAAGACAATCGTATAACTCGTAACTACTTCAAAAGTAATTTAGTTTTTCTATTGATGGCTAATTCACTTTGGGTCTAGATCCTTATGTGTGACTAGATGATAGCCCCTGGTTGATAGTCCACATGAATTTGTCCAATTTTATACACTTTTCAAAGAATCCTTTATAACTAATGTATCTTATATGTTCAGTTCCTAATCACCATAAAGATCGCCATTGCAATCAAAATGGTGGTGGTAATAAGAGAATACTGCTTTATACTCCATCTAATAAGAAATTCGAGATAAGCATGATATCTTAAAGGATACAAATTGCACGAATACACGTACATTAGATACTTTTAATGCAAGATATTCCATGTTAAGTAACTCGAGTCACTTTTATGAGTGCTACATATAACAAAAGACTTACAATACCGAATTCATTAAAATCAAATAATGAACCGCTAAAAACAATAAAAAGTTGAGCAGATCAGATGAGCATCATTTTTACTAGCTAGACCCTTATATTATATAGTGATTCCATAAAAAAATTCTTGTTGATATACTATTAACTAGAAAATCCTCTAAAATGCACTTTCTTATAGGCAGCTATTAAAGTATGTCCAGAGTAAAACTAACATGTATGTCAAACACGATAGAAGCTGGTTGTGATTTTTTATTAGGCGGTTTTAATAAGCCAAATAGTCGAAGCAAATAAAATGAATATGTTGATTCTCTTTTATGGAACGGCTGTATGAGTGTTATTTTTCAGATATTTTCGTTTACATTTGCAAAAGTGGGGCCATGTATATGCCTCTTTTGACTCTATTTAATTAGGTCTTTTCTAGGCAGTCGAACTCCAGTCGAGGAGCTCATACTCGAATTGTTAAGGTGTATTTTTGCTTTCTGAGTGTTATTTTATATGATGGCACGCATTTATTTTCGTGACTGGTAGCTGAGCGTTTAAAATTAACGATTCGCCGTATCCGAAACTGGCTGGAAGAATAAGTGATAAGTACATAGAAACCGGAAGTTATAGAGACAGATGATTTTGATAATAAAGGTTCGTAGATCAAGCTTATGAAGGTTAAACATTAAATATAACCGTAGCTTTATTGTTCGAATCCTTATGTGTAATGCCAATGCTTATCTCATGTCAAAGTTCAATGATATTATTATTATTTTTTAGAGAGTACGAGTACATAATATTTACACTTTCCTAAATTTGCCTTGAAGCCATACACGATACATTTTCAGTTTACGTTGACGATTTACAATAAGTCTGCGATCCACAGCATTCTGTTCAATTTCGAAAAGAGGCTTTTCATCTGAGCCTTTAAACATGGTGGCAATTTCATCCGATGTAAAGAAATAGACACGTGTGCCATCACCACGAATATAAAAGTTTTCCTTTAACAAGCGATTCTTTTTAAATCTTAACTGTGCAAGATCATAACGTCCATAATCACGGAACATGACCAATCCTCCCGGCTTCAACATCTGTTATACATACAATTAACCTATATCCCTTATATTTATAACGTCTCCTTTTACCTTGTAAATATTCTTAATGGCTTGGTCCCATTGTTCTGGAGCTAAAGCTGATAATACAAAAATCAATACAATCATATCCAACGATTCAGGTTCGATTTCTTCAGGGATTTCGGGACTTGAAAGATCCCAAACAAATGCACTTGAACGAGAAGGATCATATTTCTTGTTTCCTAATACAACATCGACGGCAGTTTTTGAATAGTCGGCAGCATATACAAATAACTCGGGGTTTTGACTTTGTTCTAACAAGGGATACATTGTATTTCCAGCACCACATCCAATTTCAAACACTCTCTTCTTGCCTGCATTTGCTTCACTGGTGGAAAAAAGTTCGGGGAACTCAAGTTTTAACCAGTTACGATCCTTAAAGAACCTATTTTCGTTCTTCTGATAAAACTTATTCCAGTATTCTGCAGGTTCAGTATAATATTGTTCTGTGGAAACAGTACATTAGTCTTATATAGACAAATACTACAAAAAAAAACCGCACCTTGTTCTTCTTCTGGCACAGGATTTTCAAGTTGAACTGAGACTTTCTCTTTGGCCTTTTCCTCTTGCTCATCATCCCATTCAGCATGGTCCCTGCAGTCATTGATATTGTTCAATATTGGATTGGCAACTTTATTTAACGTTATTTTTACCAGGCATTCTGACTGAATACATCGTTTTCCTCCTTTAAAAGTCTGGAACCGAACTTGGCATCTTCTGTTGAGCCTTCTTCTTGGATATCAAGAGCCGAAGACGTCCTTTTTTTCCCTTTATCTACTGGTTCCTCCATTTTTTATAAAGTAGCTAAACAATATGCAGCTGTTAGAATAAATAAAAAATATCAAAAGTAAAGGCAGTCGGTTGATGTGGCTTGTCTGTACACCTGGATACCATAGCACTGGGGATTTATTCGGAACGACTTTTTTGAAGATTATAGTTCATTGTAATTGTTGATATCTACTGTGTCACCATATAATCATCTTGCGCCCTAAAAATGGTATTTGTTGATCCGAGCTTTGCTCATTGTAATCATTACAAGACAAGAAATATACTCGTCTTAAATGTTTTTTTTCTACAATCATATCTGATCTGTTATGGCATGGCAAATATTTAGCCAAATTTGTATATATTGTAAAGTACTTTGTTACAATATACAAAATATACATGCAAAAAATTAAAGTTTGTTGATCACAAAAATATTGAAGGGGCTTCATTTTATTTCATGCGTAAAAAATGTGTATTTGTGTGTAACTCAAACCTATAAAAAAACTCATTACAAAAAAAAAAGGTTTCCTTCTTTGTTTTGTATTGTTTAAAAATGAAAAGATACATACGCGACACCACTCAAGATACAGGGATTTATGACTACGATAATAGCTTTCCGAGGGTTATAAAATTTGGGTCCGATGTTTTTAGGTCTCTGATCCCATCACCACCATACTTTCAATCTTTAAACAACGTTATTATGACAACAGCTATCAATCCTCAAGATGTTATATTGAATCAAGAGACTGCTTTAATATCTAGCCCAGTAGTAAAAACCAACAGAAAACAAGCTCCTTTAAACAGCGCTCTTATGATAAGTCCAGCTGGATATAGCGAAACTGTCCGTTCACCTTATTTAAACTTTAAAGATATATTCTTTGACGCGTCTCCTACAGATACAATGTTTTCTATTGGTTGTCCTGATAGTAGTAGCGGTAGCAGTATTTGTAGTAGCAATAGTCAAGAAGGACTGTCTCCTACTGAAAAGTTTAGTTTTGAAGAATCTTTACCACCATCTTCAGCAATCCTACAGTCACAGTTGAATAATAGTTCTCTAGACAACCTTATCAAGAATAATTCTTTTATTGAAGAGATCAAGTCCTCTTTAACAGTGGAACAACAACAATACATCAACTCGGGTGTGACAAAATTGACTTCCACCTACTCGTGTACTACCACATCTTCAAACCCCAAAGAGTCATTTGATCTAGCTACTCCAGATTTCTCACATGACCACAGTGTTTATCGACCAGACTTGACTGCATATAAAGAAATTTTTAAAGATAATGATGGATATGAGTACTCTTGCTCGGATATCAGTATTCCTGTCAGTGACTGTTCGTACAACGGTGTTGTAATGAGTGATTTAGAAAATGGTCTTGATGATGAAGATTCACAACCCCTACATCCCAGCACGGAGAAATCTGAAACACGATTATGGTCGTTGCTAAATATACTGAATAACTTAAATAATGGTAAAGATTTCTCAAATATTCAGAACACTTTGGAACAGGTGAAAGCAGAATACATTTCAGAGATCACAAATGCGTTCATATATAATCATCAGTCACCAAGAGACGGTAAACTTACTGAATTATGCTCGTCTGTTATCAAAGCTTACAACAGTGCCAATCGGATTGTTACCAAATATTCCGCTGAAAAGGGTTGTACCGAGGTTCAAGAGATATCAAGAAAAAGAAAGGCGGTTGTTACTAAAAAGCGTCAAAATGAAAAAGCGACAAAAAAAAATATTAGCCGCTCTCCTCAACAAAGGAAAAAGAACAGGAAAAATTATGATCCTGATAGTATCACTGCTTTAATGGATTGTTTTTTAAAGAATAATGGAAAAGCACCTTCTAACGAATCAAGACGTGCCTTGGCTGAGATAACTGGAAAGTCAGATATCCAAAGTAAGTAATGGATTTTCCACCAAAAACTATGACGAAAGCTCTAACACATTTCCAAAAGTCTCCACTTGGTTTCAAAATGCTAGACGTCGCCACCAAAAAAAATTGGAAGAATATCAATATCTCTCATTGAAATGTCCAGCCTTGATATATGACTTCCAATCATTCAGGTCTTATTTGAGGATTAACAAGCATTAAATGTACTATTATCATTATCCACATATCCTAGTTTATATATCGGTTATAACCAGAAAATCCCTTCATATGCATATATCTTTATAAAACTTTAAATGTAGCCTTTTAATGATATATTATAAGAATAACAAATAGGTATATAATTACATCTTCTCTCAGATGTAAAAAAAAATTAAGTCTAAACAAATCACTTTTATCGACGTCTCACGGCAAAACAAAAAAGATTGCGCGGTCGGGGAATCGAACCCCGGCCCTTCGCGTGGCAGGCGAAGATTATACCACTTAACCAACCGCGCATTTATATTTGGTAAGTACAAATTTTAAATGATACTTTTTTATTAATTTTTACATCACGTGATATACACGTGAAGGCAATGCAATTGGGTTAAGAAATTTTTCGGACTTTAAGGTCGGTTACTGCTTAAAATTAAATAAGGTGGTATTTTTACATATATGATCCGATAATTATATGCAAGTCTCTTGTACTATGTTTACTTTGGATTTTTTTTGTTTCCCGGTGCATAAGTAATTAATAATTTGACGTAGATAGAAAAAAGTATAAATACGAGATGTATTGCTGTTTAAATAATATTACCCATATTCTGATCTTAGTATTATTTTGATTTCATAGTAATTGAATCTTGGTATATACGAGTTTGAATATTCTTTTGTCGTTAATTTTTATTTGTCTGAAGCGTAACTATTCTTTGCAGATTTTAAAGGCGAACTAGTGCGACTCTTTCTTTTCTTCAGTTGCATATATTTAATTGCAAGTCTTCACATTCTCCTTGTATATTAGTATGTACTGTGGTTATTCTCTCGCTCACAACGAAGGTGAACATAAAAGACAGACATATACTTATCATTTTATTTACAACTCAAATTCCTTCTCGTTTTTTAATTTCCCTCCTTATTGAGGCTTTATTTTTTTAACATCTGTGGAGAAATCTAGGATTTAACAGAAAAATAAAAGATAAAAAAACAGGAATAATAAGATTAATAGTGCTTGTGCGGTTTTATTCTTATTATTTTAGTTTTAAAACTGAATGCCTTTCTAATCCATGTTAGAAGACAGGGTATTTATAGTTATTTAAAGCTGTGGGTGAAACGGTTAATATAATTAGGATTGGAAGTTCACGGAAGGTTGTTTAGAGGTGCCATTGGCTTGTGTATTCCTATAGCCGGTGGTTCTTCAATAATAAAGCGTCAAGTGCTTATTGGCTTCCTTGATTACCTAATCCGAGAACCGTTCTATTGTTCTGTCATTATTAAAGGGACGATTCTTTCTTAGAAATATTCTAGTTTATTCTGAGTTGTAATGTCTTAACTCTGAACATATAATTATTTGATACCTTATGTGTATTGTTTGTTTAATATGTGATTCGATCCATAGGATCGGTGGTATTTTTATATGTATATAGTGCTATTTTAGTACAACATCTATCCCTCCAAATCCTAATATTTATGTGATAGTTTGGTAATAAGAGAATAAAGGTTGAGACAAAAGTAAATACTTTGAGACTGCTTGCAGTTGTTTATTAAGAGTATAAAGTATTGAGAGCGAGCTTCTATTGTGTGTGGATCTTATATTATATATATAGTTGATCTCGGAATTATAAATTTAATGATCGGGATTATTAGTGTTATTGTCCTAACACTTATTTTTATGTTTCTCTATTATATTATAAGACTCGGCTGTAATCATAATTACTTATTGTGCTATTCTCAGATGATGATATTAAAATAGCATGTGGATCACCACAATTTATATTTACACCTTGCCCGCCTAATGGGATCTGGGTACAATATTTTCATAAGCGATTATTAATAAACTTCTAATGTTAAAAATTTATAAACTTCTATTATTAAAAATTTATAAACTTCTATTATTAAAAATTTATAAACTTCTAATGTTAAGAATAAACCAACCGCGCGGGGTTAATACCGAGTAAGATCGCCCGCGAGGCAATCTGCCCTTTTATACAATTTTTTTTTTTGCACTCCAAGCTACATTCCTCAAAACTGCATTCTTTATCAATCCGACATATCTGCAACACACCCAAAACTAAATTCCCGTTAAGAATTAACCTAAGAATTTGTCTACATTCTTACTGGAACCCCTGGACTAGGTTCCGTCAACTTACATTTTTACAGTTTACTAACAAATAATCTAAAAAAAAACAACAACCAAACTATGGCGCTACCAAAACAAAACGCCACTACTGTTTCCAATGCACTATCCCAAGCTGATCGGGTCATATTAGCAAATCTCGAGACCTATAAAACCTTGATTACATGTCCCAAATGTATCCAAGAAGGTTCAGTTATCTATTGTGGCAACACCAATACCAACACTCCTCACCCCTTGTTCATGCACTGCATGTAGTCAAAAAATCTCCCTTTCATCATTACAGCATGGAATAAATCAAGCCAAGGAATCTAGTGGAATACCAGCTGCTATCCCCTACCCAACAACTGCACCTGTCACACCAGCTGTCAACAAAAAATTGACAGCTAAGCAGCCCAAAAAACGAATACGAATTGATAGTCAGGATACGCTTGAATCAGCAGCATTCAACAATAATGATATGACAGTTTTCTTGGAAGTATTGAAGACTCTCCAACATGGAAAAAGAACACATGGAAATAAAAAACAGCTCCAGTCAGCAATTAATCACAACGTACAATTAGAAAATAAAATATTGGAGCAGAATAAAAACTTTATGTTAGCTGATCTTCAACAACAGCAACAAAATCAACAAAATGATAGTAATGAAGCCATGGATGATGACATGGAAACATTCCCTATCTTAAGCACAAATGCTACTGGATTATATGCATCAAAATATGCCCATGCATATAATCCTAATCGCTCTAAAAAATCCGTAACCTAAGCCAAAAAGAAAAAACAAATCAAAATAACAAAAGCATAAAAAAATTGAAAACATTACTACTAACTGAGAAATCTAGAGGTCATAATAAAAGAAATAAAAATAGCCAGACTACAAAAACTAACTGACTTTATTTGAACATAAAAATGAGAGTTTCTCATATACTTGATATCTGATGTTTACTTGGCGACGGCTTAGCAATTCATTCATAAAACAGGCTCGGCAAACATAAGAATCCGATACAGCTGTCCATGAAACAGACAAGTTGTATTTAGTTGACGATGAACAAATAAAAGGAATAATAATAAACATCTGTGCTGTATTATGGTATCATGTTACACTAATGATTTATAGAAAATGCAGTTCATTGTCGTTGCGAGCTAAGACAGCATAAACTTTAACCTACAACAAGACATTTGTGTTACACCCATAATTGTTATGTAGATGTATATACAACACCAACCCCAAAAAAACTTAGGATATACTTACGTATATTACCCTGCTAAATCAAGAATTAGCCGAAAACAATAACGCAGTAATTTGAAAAAATTAGGTGTCATTAATGGACGTATCTTGGGAATACATTATCCATCAAGAAATGTAGTAGCATTATTGATGCATGTGAATTATAAACAAGAATTGATTGAAACCCTAATGAAATCCAAAGTAGCGAATATTGAAAAATATGACCCTACTAACGCAAACACCATCTCTGGTCCACAGTACAAAGATATGAATGTATAGGATAAAACTAAACTTACCGAAAAAAGCATAATGAACGCCTAGTTCGTGCCTTTCCATTCATTCGCAACCATATCGCCAAATCTGTAGCTTCATTTTCTTGAATGAGAAATTAATCACAACACGGAGGATTCATCATTGAATGGAATAAACACGCTGAACTCGAACAGCACACTACAAAAAATAATACTACACCTGCAGCTAATACGATCACTGACACTAAAACAGCTACTACCTCTCCAGCTGAAAAGAAAGATGACATTATGCAATCTAAAAGTGGCGTACCTGAACAATAACAAACATCAGGCATGGAAGATATATTATGAAGAGGAAACTCAACATATGCGACATAAACGCCAATGGTGACAACACCGACTTTTTATTTATTATTACTACTGAAACCTGGCACGTGACATGAAGAGATAAAATGATTGGATGAGAATTGTTAAGCATCAATAATTTTTAAAATTGGTGGAGGCCACTCAAATTCTTCTTTTTTTAAATACTCCATGAGTATCAGGAATTGAATTGTCTTATTTGTATTGTTGTGTCGGTCCAGGCCCCTCGATGTGTGTGTGCGTGTGTGAGTTTATCCTGTATAAGTCATATTTATTAGAACCAGATTTGACATGTCTGGTTAGCATATAATTAAATCAGGAAATTACGGTATTTGCGTTTTGATGTAAAAATGGTGTTTATTATTTGACTTTTCCGATGGGTCATCTTAATTTTACACCAGCGCAAGCTATTATTAGAACCACATATTCTAACTGTTTTGATCTTTATTATGCAAATTTTTTTCGAATGATGTTTATAATGGGGTTTTGATGAACGTCTAAGTCAAGGTGCTACCGTTTGTGGCATCGGAGGAGTTGGTTCCTTGATTAACTAAGAAATTAGTCCAAGATGTATTACTACCTGGGGGTGCTTGAGGGATAAGACCTGATGATGGTCTTCCTAAAGACAAGCTGGAAAGTTGCTGTTGAAATGAGCTCATATCTATTTTAAATCCAGTGCTAGTAGTGGTTACAGGTAAATCCGATTTTCTGCTAGTAGATGTATTAGCAGTTGTAAGATTTTGTTGTTGCTTATCGCATGTCTTTGTGACAGGAAGTTTAATAATTTTGATATCTTCCTTTTTTTCATTAGGTTTACTTTTAACTGAATTATAATAGAGGAGACCAAACTCTTTCGAAAGACCCTTTACTGTGGGAGCAATTAATTCTCCAATTTCTGTGATAGGTGCTATACTCTAGACAATTGGAAAAGTAATTAGGCGTTTTCAAATCATCGGCAATAATTAAACAATTACATTTTCTTGTACACTGTTTACCACTATTTCAGATGGATCAGGCAAATTTTCTTTTTCTACCCACAACCTCTGCTCATATTTTGCTCGAATCCAAGCATCCATATTACTTTCAGTTGGTTGTCTGCCATCCAAATTGGCCTCCCAGTAACTTTTTGCAATTGTTGAATTAGGGCTTTTACCGGTTTACGATATATACGCTTACATGTTTGCTCTTTGGTTTCCCCATTTAATCATATTTTCAATTTGTTCAACTGTCCATGTGTCAAGGTCAACTGATTTGACTGCAAATTGTATGGTGAATTTTCCCACTTAAAATTTATCAATTCGCTAAATACCTTTACTAATATGAGTTCCCAAAGATCTATGAGTACCCGAGCACCGAATACAAACAAAGAGACCCAAGTTCCATGAAGCCCAACGCGGATCTGGGACAAAATGAATTACGATTATTTCATCATCTTGACTTAAACAAGCTGATTCTGCATACCTTTTTTTTTGCAATCAGCGCATGTCTTATTTTCTGTTCGTCGCAATAATTCTATTAAAATTTTTGTATGCTTGTCATTCAATTCTTTGTCTGCTACCCTAGCGTATCTTGTAGACATATTTAAACAGTAAAAGGAAGAACAGGAAAGCCAGATCATTCTTAATTGTCCTCTCCTATCACACGTTTGCTTCAGACTCCGTTTTTGTGCATATTATGTCTACCTGGGTGGTTCCACAAATATTTGAGCTTTACATGATTTCGCCAATTTATATTGGCTATTGCAAAACAACATAGGTCGTCTTTTTTATGGCTTCTAACGCAATGTTTTTAGGTCTTGCATTTGATACATTTTGTATTCAAAATAAAATCAGATATGCGACGCGTGAAATCTGAAAAAATTGGTTATTTGGCAGCAACAGTAAGGGGTGCTTAAATAGTATTTTAGCCAACTAGCGTGGTTTTAAAAGGAACATACTAAACTGGAATTATATCAGTAGCTCCAGCATAGTTTTAGCCCCATAATAGGAAGCCATTATGAAGAAATAAGCGTTTCTTTCGATAATATATTCGATCCCGGATCGTAACAAATAAGTAAAGTTTCTAAATAGAGTACACAAATGCATACTTCTCAATTATTTCTTAGTTACGGGTACTTAAAATTATTATGGCAACACCCAATCAGTAACTTTGGCAACATTCATTTATCATGTTAACATGCCACATAAAATAATCAAAACTTGTATTATTATTGTGAGAACGAAGTAATTTTTGGTCTAGATATTCCACTAAAAAGCAAGTCGCTCTGAATAATGACCCCAAAAAAAATATTAATTATCTTGCGAGGCTAAGCACTCGATAAATACGCGTCTAGATTGATTACGTAACAAAAAGAGTTTAAAATAGTGTTGTCAACCAAAAGCTCAATGCTAGTTCTGAGGATTATAGATGTAAAGTTAAATGTTTGATCTTCTATGTGTGACCTAATACTTTGGCATCAAACTGTGGATACAAAGGAGAGATTGGAATAAAATGAGGTGATAAAATCAAACGATAATTATTGGTCTGATGAGAATAACCATATACAGCAAACTCTAAATGACAGCTACACTGGACCAGTAACCTGTCAAGATATCCTAAAAAAACCTGCAATATAACTCTCGTTATCTTGGCAAAGGGAAAATTATTCGTCCGTTGATCGGAAAAGTGGACCTAGTACTAAAGACAATGAATTATATACACATTATATCATTGTTTTATCTATTTCTGTCGTACGATACTTTAATATGACGACAGGTAATTAAAAGGAGTTGATTAAGAAGACCATATTTTTCCATGCATCTTACTTAATTCTCTTGTTCTTTTAATTTCGGGTGTAGCCGACTTCTCACGTATATAAAGGCCTCTGATTCCCATAGTTTTTTTTTTTCATTTGAATTATCACTTTTGATATAAACAAACTAGCTATGTCTGATCATATTTTTTCATTACCTTCCGAAATAATTTGGAACGTTATTACTTTGCTTGACCCAAATGAACTTTCCAATACAAGACTTGTATGCAAAAGACTCAGAACATATTGCGACCATCCATTTAATTGGAAAGATATTTCGCTCAACCCTCAATCCCCAATAAAATCTCAAACAAATCCTAATGTATTGACGTTGTGGAATCTGTTCGAATTAAAGGAAATCATCCAGCCTCATCTTTCATTGATTAAGACAATACAAATATGGGGTGTGCGTGACAACATTATTCGATATCTTATACTTCACTGTCTCGAGTTAGAAAACTTGACAATCTCTGGGTGGTCCACATTATCCGATCACGCACTTCGAGTTCCTTTTCAACCTGACCAGTCACTATGTCTACGTCGACTAAGATTAGTCGGTCAACAAAAATCCAATTTCACATCATTGGATGCAACAGCCTTCGGTAAATTGATTGCAAAATGTCCTTACTTAGAAGAACTCTCAGTCATGAGTTGCCAAATTCATATACAAGCTGACAGTTTTCTAAAATCATTCGATTTCACCCAGCAGCTATCAGAAGGCGATTTATCATCTTTAAAATCTCTAACGGTAGCCACAAAACGCACTTGGTCAAGCGAACATGTCACGAAATTATTTCAAATGTGTTCTAGTCTTCGTTATTTAGCTCTTGTGCCTGATTCCAAAAATATACTAGAGCCGGTTGATAGAACAACATCGCAACCAATGACATTGGTTCCAATCATGGAAAGTGATAGGCCTTTACTGGAAAAAAATGTGCAATCTATGGATGAGCAAGAAATTCTAGAGTTTGATAACGTTGTCATTCATAATTGTAAATAGTTCATAGCTGAATATAATAAAATCTAAAAACATCTGTACCATACAATTGCGTTTGCTACATATTCCGGATGGTTTTTCGGAAGCACTTTTATGCAAGAAAAACAATGCATTTTTCTAATAATATGGTGTGCAATTGACTGTTTACCAATGTCTGCCCATAGTTTTAATAGCCACAAGAGCTTGTGATACGTATGCGTAAAAAAAGTATTTATATCACATCATGCCTGGATACGGAACTGTAGCGAGTATTTTGTTTGGCAAAGTGCTATTTTTATTTCACATTGTTACATGCATGTTTTCAGCTAGAAGGTAACACACAGTGGCAAAGTTTTTTTTTTACTGTATGCCTCAGCCCGATTTTTTGTTGTTTTTATAAAAGCCTCATGTAAAAAAAAACATTGTTTTTTCTCTTCCATAAATTTCATTCAATATGTCTAGCTCTATTGCTTGTTCGGGAAATTTAAACAAAGAATTCAGATTCATAGTAAAAAGTAATGATACTTACACTTACAGAACTACTGGGACAAAAGAGGAACACCATCCTGTATTAGATATTATCGGACATCCTAATTCTACATTCGAAGGACTATGTGCATACGCAAGCGAAACTGATTCCATGTATCTTAGTTTTAAAAGTAAGCCCGAAGATTTTTTTCGCGCCTTTTTTTGACTAACCTTAACAACAGGCACTAAAATGATTTCTGTCGATAATAAGGAGATCTCATATAACACAACCTTATCAACAATCTATCAACTAAACTCAAACCATTTATCTATAACGAAAATTGAATTACGAAATACCACCTTAGTTTCTTTTTTACATGTCAGCGGTTTTAATAACACATCGCATTTGGCATATATTACCACCGACAGTACTCAGAATACTCAGTATACACTAAATCTAATGGACTTCCAGTCACTTAATTCTACCTCTAAATTAATAAACGGTCCCGGCATTTTGGCTGTTGGTGGAAATAGTTCACAAAATCTTTTTCTTATCCAAGCCGATTCAATTGATGAGTACAGATTAGGTGACATGGATTTTGCACATACTACATTACAAACCCAGCTTGATATTCTTCCCGGCACTACTGGAAAGGTATTATCATATAATGAAACCGATTATATCTCTGTATATAATCCAGAAAGAAAAACTTTGGACCTGTTAGTTCATCACGCTATTGATGCCACATATGAAAGTATAAGAACGAGCAACAATTATTTGAATCTGGGTGGAAACAACGCCACACAAGTTAATAATGGTACAAACCCTCAGCTTGGTACAACATCAAGTCTACCCTCTAAGCCTTCAAGCAGCTTTAGCTCTACCGAGTCAATTAAGCCATCATCAACTACACTTAAAATTTCGGATAGAGTCTATTTATCCACTAAGCCTACCACATCAGTCGCAGGTAAATTCGATGTCTGGTTAGTTAAACATATGCTGAACATTTTTTTAGCAAATGAACTTAGTACCAAAATAATGACTTCAACAGTATATGATAGTAAAAACTCGTATGCTCCAGGTAATATCAAACATATTGATATAAACAAGAGTACCCGCTTTATTAATTCTCGCTTATCAGGTAGAGGAGATTTAGAAGAACAACTTAGGAAAAGAGGCATCGTGGATGATGGAAACCAAGTAACGTCATCCGATAGATCTTATGTGTACCAAAAATTGAATATTTCAAGTGAAGATAATTCTCCTATTTCTATTGTTGCATTGGTACTATCAAAAACATCTGTAGGAGACCAACCTTATGAAATTTATTATGTTTCCGGTAACGATACGTTAGGTTATAATGTTGAAATTTTAGTAACCCAAGAGACACCAGACGATGAATCAGTAAGCAATTTGGGCGGAGGTGCTATCGCAGGCATTGTTATTGGTATTCTGGCTTTCATTGTTCTTGTCGCAGGACTCTTGTATTACACAAAAAAAAGCAAACGAGTTAAAAATCCGACATTAAGATCTTATAATAGCAGGCCATTATCTATGCAGCCTGATGTTTTGGAAACTCGGTATATGACAGCAGTCAATCATAGTAAAACAAGCAGTATATTACAAGAGACCAAGTATGTACCTGGTGAATATCGTGATGTTAATAGACCTGACATTAGACCATTATCATATATGAACGATAAGGTTGACTATGCCGAGCTTTCTGACAACGAGTTGCTATTACTGGAGCCTGATGTCCAAGGACCTTTATTCCTTTTTAGTGGAGTATACACATCACATGAAGACAAAAAGGTGACATATCTGAAAGAAGGATATGCTATTCGTACATTCGATGCAGATGACGGGCGTAAACATACCATCCATTATTTCTCTTCAGCAAATTTAGATACGTTTGTTCGATCAGTTTTTGCAATAGTTAGTTGCTCATCATCTACAGGAGAAAAATATATAATGAAAAGCGAAAGGGCAATAGTGCTTTGTAAACCTACACCTCAGTTTAATTATCAATACATTTGGATCACGTCACCCATGATACCACAAAATTCACTCTCTTATTTATTATTCGAAAGAACATCATGGACATTTGTTGATCACCATAATGCAGACTACAAAATTTGGTCAATTTATTCTATTTTAAAAAGTATAGAAACTTTACACAGCCATAGATTTGTTCATCTAGCCATTGATTTACAAGCATTTTATTACGATCATGAAACAAAAGCAACCGACTGGAGACTAGGTAATTTTGGTTATGCTCAATCCACTTTAAATCCAGTGACATTACGATCACCTTATACGTCTTTTACTGCACCTGAAATTGTTTATTATAGCCAGAGCGGTAGTGAATTATCTGACCTTTGGTCTGTTGGTTGTGTCATTTATACGGTTGCAACGGGAGGTCAATTATTATTTGAAGATCACACTCATGTAAAGAACCTGGTCACATTTAATGACGATATGAAACAGTATCTGAAAGTTCAAATCCGTGATCAAGTAGATAATCCCATTTTCAAGACCATTTTAGAAGACTTGCTGAAAGTAGATCCCTTTCAAAGAAAAAATATATCTCAGGTGCTCGATTACTGGAATGGCATTTATAACATGGATGAATGATTACCCTATATATATTTTATTTAAAAATCTTATAAAATCATGCTTCTTTATTTCTTGGTTATTTTTTAATTATGGGCATTTTGTTTAGCAACCTATGGAACCGTCTATTTTCCAAGACTCAAGTCAAAATGATTATTGTTGGTTTGGATAATGCCGGCAAAACAACCATATTGTATAAATTGTAAGCATACAAGGACAGAAACACGTTTTAGTTTAATGTACTCATCTCAAACAGATTAATGAACCAAGTTGTAACAACTACACCTACCATTGGCAGCAATGTAGAAGAAGTGGAATATAAAAATTTAAAGTTTGTGATGTGGGTAAAGTTAGAACGAAGAGCCTTACTATAGATGTAGTTATTAAAAGGGGGGGGAGTGCTTTTTTTTACGATAGGATATCGGTGGTCAAGAATCATTACGCAGTACTTGGAAAACATACTATGTAGACACAAAGGTAGAGGACAATTACATGAAGGAGAAAGACGTGATATTTATTTAGTATAGGCGGTCATTATGGTGATCGATAGTACAGATATCAATCGACTTAATTTAGCAAAGCAAGAATTACATCAGATGATGGAAAGCGATGTAAGTGTCTTGAATCTCGGCATGTTTTAAATTCTTATGTCATTTACTGTAGCAATTACAAAACGCTAGTTTACTTGTATTTGCAAATAAACAAGACGTCAAAGGCTCTTTGGGCGCAGCAAAAATATCTGAAGCATTAGGTCTGAGTAAATTCCACGATAGACAATGGCATATTCAGGTACGAGAATAAGGGTTAAATCAACAACAGGAACTCAAATGTTTTAATATAGGCATGTTCTGCGTTAACAGGAGAAGGGTAAGAGCGATAAAACCTGTTTATAAACAGCTGTTAAACCTCCTCCCATAGATTGTACGAAGGATTAGACTGGGTAGTATTGCAGATTGCAGGATCATGAGGAGAGAAACATGTACAGATATTTATCAATGACGTTAACAATTATAAAAAGTAATCATGCAGCCAACCTAAGTCGATTTTTTCCTTCATTTTTTGACTCCCGTAAATATGCAGCCAAAATGGAATGTTTTTTTTTTCAGCCTTCGTTGTATTTAAATAGCTTCGCCTTTTTTTTTTCATTTTACTACTTTTCAGGTTTTGATTTTTCAAGCAAAATGAAAACGAAGACCATCGCTAGACTAGGGTTTTATATAGCGCTACTATGTAAATCGATATGTTCATTGTTATCATGAAAGATAAAATACTCAGCCCTTGTTTATGTAGTCACTGTAACAGCAGAGACTCTATATAGCGTGATCGTAAACTCACCAGATACTGATACAGGCATTCTGATCGGTAACCAGGTATACCCACTTGCACTTTCTCCCAAAAGTACCATCCTTTGGCAAGGGACAGCTCCGTCCAACGCTACCTACAGTTACGTTAGAATTGAAAAGGGAACTAGCAGAGTCATTGAACGGGAGCCATTCAACCGTAGAGCTATTCAAAACGATACTGTCAATGAGTTTTTTAATAGAAACTGGAACACAAAGCCTATGGCGACGTTTGGAACGATACAGGATATTTCCAAAAATTTTAACCGTCAGTTCGACAATCAATTACTGCATCCTATCGGAGAGGTTCCTACAATACATATTGTGGCAGCTCAATCAGATATAGATAATATACACAAAAATTATCTCGATGATATCACTATTAGTTCAAACATGACCTACATAAGGTATATAGCATGTAGTTACAAAAAAATAACAGCGACTAACATGTACGCAGTACAAGCACTGTCCAAACATTTACAAATGTAGGATTTGAAGTAGGCGGTCGTTCCTCTCGACTCTTTACCAAATTGGCATACAATATTAAGCTTGCTAAAAAAGGAGGAAATTTAGGTGGTTATCGTAAGTTGAAGTTACGTACTACTGTCAGTGACCCCAGTTATATGCGGGAATATTTAGCCACCGAAATGATTTATGCAGCTAATCAACCTTGTTCAAGAGCATCCTATGTCAGGTAACATAACTCTTATTTTTCTTGATTTGTACTAAATAAAAGTGCGCTACAGAGTCTTCATTAATGATCGAGCCATTGGTTTATTTTCACTTTTGGAAAAATACGACGATACCTGGCTTGCTAATACATTCGGATCTGGCGATGTTAAGAGCTACTCTAACGGACTTTTGTACGAAGGAGAGGGAGGTAAAAGGGACGAACAGCGTGCCGACCTTTCCTACAAGGGAGAGGATCCTACTTTTTATACCTCTTCTGCCTATTCTGTCGCAGAGAATCCCGCACAAGGAGTTAAAAATGATTTTTCTGATTTGATTGTCTTTACAAGGTTTATCCGGAACCAAATTGATTTTCAAAAAGGAAGTAATAGATCAGCAATCGAAGATACTAAACCTTTATGGGAACAATACATAGATGTTGAAGGATTTTTAGTTGGGTAAAATGATCACACATAGAAAAAATCGCATGACTTATAGCTGTTTATATATATAGAATGGCACTAGAGTTTATCCAAGGTTCCTGGGATGCGTACCAACAGAATACCAACAATTATTTTTTATATAAATCTCCCAAACAAAACCGGTTTGTTTTCATTAGCTGGGATTTTGACTATGTTATGGGAAGTGGACCAGTTAATATGAAGGCGATTGCGGTAGGAGATTATAATAGCTATGGCGGTGCTCAACTAAGACCATTGATGGTGGCACTATTAAATGTACCGTCCTATCGGGTACTCTTTGAAAAGAATCTGAACCTTATAATCAATAACTTGTACACCCCAAGTAAATCTTTCCCGGTAATTGATTCTGTTTACAACCTTCTTGAAGATGATGTGGCATGGGACAAGAGCTTAGAGCATGTCCGAGGAGGGGCTGAATATTTAACTTTGGAAAACTTGTTTAAAAATAGTTTAGGCAACAATGCTGGAAAACCTCTTTGTATTAGCTACCTCAATTCACTTGAATTTCTCATTCGTATCAATTCAAAAATCTCTTTTTCAAAGGCTGTAGAAGGTGATACTGGTCATTCTTCTCTCTACAGTGTCAAGGGGTGGATAAATCAAAAATTGGAAAATGTCAAAAACAAGACTACTTATAAACAGTTACTACCTCTTTAATAAATTTTACGATTTCGACTATTATGCCCCTGTTTTCACTCCTTTGTTAGCAATATACGCATGTTTTTTTTTGAAGTTGAGACCATACTCCTACCATGAAACAGTACAAGAGTGTATAGCTTGATACAAGTATATATTTTTTATTAATTATGTTATTAGTATTATTATTATTATTATTATTATTATCATTATTAGGAAATTAATCGTTTTACCCGCCAGTAAAAAAAAAAAAAAAAAAAAAAAAAAAGATATAAAGGGAGAAAAGAAGGGTGTTAAAGAGAAAGATGGAAATGATGTGAGCAAGAGAGAGTATGCAGAAATAAAAAAATTGAGAGAGAGAGAGAGAGAGAGAGAGAGAGAGAGAGAGAGAGAGAGAGAGAGAGAGAGAGAGAGAGAGAGGGAGGATTCTTTTACATGTATTTTTAATAATATATCAATAAATAATCAAGATTGTGGGCATGCGAATCCACCAGTTGCTGGGGCTGCAATGACAGTTGGTTTATAGCCTAACCAATCTAAACCAAAAAAATGTAAAGTGATCCAAAAGTGTAACGGTAAAGCTTCTCTTGTTTTTGTTTGAAGATCAGGAGAGCTAAAAGGGATCAATTGCTGAGGTGAACAAGCTCTACTGAGATCAACAAAAGTAGTATCAGTACTATCTCGTGCTTGATAATCCACGTGAATTGGTATTTGAATGGTTGAAATTGTATTTGGGGCCAAAATGATATGTTCAGGGTTAGGATCATCATTTCGTAATCCTTTTCCAATAACCAGGCCGGTTAAAGCATCTTTTGCCAATACTTGCACTTGAACAAGACGTGTAGGTATATGGTTTTGCCTGTTATCAACGGTGATATTCACCATCCACTCGCTTTCAAATGCAACATTTCCAACCATGACACCTTGTCTTGTTTCAGTTATTTTTGCTGGCAAGGTCAAAGAAGCACCTTCAATACGCATCAGAGGTGTACGCGGCCATAAGAAATAAGTGATCAAGATGAATACCAATAAACTTAAAAAGGTACAAAAAACCCATCCTCTTCTACCAAATCCTCGATTCTTTGGTCGAATGTCATCATCAATTTCTTTTTCGCGACGTTGTTTTTGACGTTGTTCAATGGTTTGTCTACTAGGTCTTTGTCCACAGCTTACAAAGCAACAGCCAACCCAAAATCCCCTTGCATTGTTGTCATAATCATCTAAAGGTTGTTGTTCGATATCTAGTATTTGTGGTGGTGCAGGAGCAGGTGGAGGTGGAGGTGGAGGCGGAGGTGTAGATTTTTTTAACTTTGTGGTCGAAACAGCAGGACTTGGTATAGGTTCTTCCTCTTCCTCTTCTTCCTCTTCTTGTTCGTAACTCCATTGTCTTTCATGTCCGTAGTGCTTGTCATATCCAATTTCTATATCATCATAATCATCGTAACCATGCTTTGTTGATAGATCATCACTCATTGCATGATCAGGAGGATCATTATAATCTAAAGAAAAGGATCTATTATCAGATATAGTGGCATTTTTTTCAGATTCAATAAACTGTGCATAAATTGGTTTTTTTCTTTCTTGATGATAATGATGAACTAAGGTGTCCTGACTTCCCCAGGGTCTATTTTTTAAAACAGAGCTCGACGATGACGATGCTGGTGGCAGAATAGTTAAATCCAGGTTGAGATACTGAGTTGATTCATCAAATAATGTCTGTTCTTCAAGTGGATGAATTGATTTATTAGAATATCGACTTGACTCAAGTTCATTAAATGATGAGGCTCTATCACGTGACCCATCCATTTTCATAAATGCATTAGCAATGGTTAATCTACCAGGCATAGGTTCCAAAGGCCTTGTTGGATAAGAATGTGAGCTACTATTATTATTATTATTCATAAATCGTTCTGCTACAGATAATCTACTATTCACCATGTCCGAACAAGTTGAATTTGATAATGCAAGTGAGGTGGTAGTTGAGATTGAAGGCGATGGTTGAGGTACAGAAGATATAGGGCCAGACATGAATCGGTCTGCAATAGATAATCGAGGCATTTCAACAACAGCTGGAGTAGAAGATTGTTGTATAATAGTCTGTTGAATTGTACCTGCAGAAACAGATCTTGAACGTTGCTTTTCTTGCACTGGTGATGATGTTGTTGTAATTGTCTTTTCTGATTGTCTGCGTAAAGAGGTTCTTTTTCTTGATTTACTAGAAGAATGCCCCATAGACCCACGAGGATGAGTTGAAACCATTTTGAATTATCAAGTAAAGGAAGGAAAAGAGAAAAGAAAGAACAAGAATATAAAGAAAAAAAGGATGTATAAAATATAGGGGAATACACTCTTGGTTAACCAACTCCTTTATTTATATGTTGAGAAATCACTGCTTTTATACAACCCCTCTCCCTCTCTCTCTCTATTTCTCTCGCTCTTTTGTTTTTATTTCTCTTCTTTTACATCTCTATCTACTCTCTCTTTTCCTTTATCCCGCATTATACATACACCATCAATGCTTAGCCGTATGCTCCTTTTAAATGCTGGCGGAAAAAAAAAAAAAAAAAAACCATGCTTCTATATTTGTAAGTTTCCAGGGGATTTGTGTATATTTGATGGGAATTATATTAAAAAGAAAAAAAAAGATATATAACAGAAAGAAAAGCATATTAGTATAGTTACGCCTCCCGCTTAATACGATTTAATTATTTTTATCTTTCCAAGGGGCAAGTGCTGTTTACAATTGAATGTTTAATCATTGGCATGCAGAATAAGAAGAAGACGTTGCCACGCCTTTTATTTCTACAGTTGCGAACTCTTCTTCAATGACCCCCCTACTGAGTAAAATGCATACATTTATTTTAATGAAAAAACCTATTTGTACAACAGTATCTATACAGTATTCGTACTTTAAATTCAGACAAATGAGAATTATTTTCGAACAAACACAAAAAGATGTTCAGAAAGTTAAAAAAAAAGTTCAGACTTGTGAGTTTTTTTTTTCAGACGAATCAAAATTAATTTTAGATGTTTAGCTTACCTTTTTTGGATGAAGCAAAAATAAAATTAGGACAGAAAAGAATTAGTCTGAGACGAATGAGAAGAGGTTACCAGACTTTTTTTTTACCTGTAATAATCTAAATCCGTATTAGGGAAACCATGTTCGATATGGCGATTTTGTTTGGTTTAACCTCTTTTGAAAGGAGGTGGGCGCCCTTCACCTCTCCAGGTCGACTGGGCAATCTTCATCATGTTTAACGAGGCATTCACATCCCTCTGCCAAAGTGTTCGACATGTCTTGCAAACAAGAACACTGCAGCCACGAATGCTACTTAATACATCCAGAGTCCTGGTCATACATTTACAACAAATTTGTGAAGTGAGATGTTCATCAATGGTAACAACTACCAAATCACCATTCCTTTCTCTCCTCTTCAAAGCTTTGTAAAAGATTCCGGTGACTCCACATTTCAATCCCTTCAAGCGGACCAAATCTTTACCGAACATACCGGCTCCAAATACGACCAAGGATACCTTTGACTTGTAGTTTTTAAAGTTGCTCTCTCTATCAGATACATTTGTATGTTTACATACTTTTTCAGTAAAGATAATCATGATACTACTTTACTGATTTTTAAGTTCAAATACCTTGGCACGCTTTTCTTCATGACCTCTTTCCCTTTTCCTTTGTTCCTGGTACCCCCTTTAGTTTTCTTCTTCCTTTTATTTTTAGCCTTCTTTTTCTTTTTGCTTCTTAAGTTTCTGTTATACTTTTTAGTGCCACCAAGCAACATGTTCACCATCAGCTCAGGCGCCCTTTGCTTTCCTTGATACAAGAAGAAGCGGTTCTTTGCCGTAGCATCGCTGTAGAACTCGAATAGCGCATCTAAGTTTTCGAAGATATAGGTAACATGTTGCAGATACTTTGCTGGGTCAGAAGTCTTATTTGTTGGTATAGCGCTTTCTATGATGCTGATACCGCGCTCTTTTTTTAGCTTATCCAGTTCTGAGCTGTATCTTGTTGAACCAGTCATGTGATAGTACTCCTTGGTGGTGCATCGTCGAACATCACGGTCTAAATCAGCAACTGCACAAAAAACGGTTTTTCTTCCTGGGTCAATTGCTATTGGGAGATATGACTCTTCGACTTCTCGACTTCTCGACTATCAAAATCATCAAGCTTGAGATCACTTTGGTTAATCTTGGTAGCCATATCTTTTTTATCGTTTTGTCTTTTGTAAAACAAAAAATCGACACTGAAGCCGTCCGATCTAACCAAGTTTCCAAACAATTGCTTATTTTCTCCATTCGGCATTGTACTTTCAATTCTGGAAGTATGTTTGCTTTAATTATTATGATATCGCGTTTTTTTTTTCACTTACGTTTTAATTCTCAATGCCTGGAACTTTAATATCTTAAAAAAGAGCCGAAGTTGACCGTTATAGCCTCTTGGTAACTTTTCACCAGGAAGAAATGCGGACAATGCGTTTACTGACAAAGTTATAGAACGCCAGTGTAATGAAGGAGTTGGGAACAGACTAAATCGCCGTGGAAGAGGCAGTCTCCTCACATCGTATTCACAGTGACTATTATGTTCAGATTCAAAAGCAGAGAGCAAGTGTGTCAACAGAGGAGTAAATCTACCAGGGGCTTCTGACAGAGTCTTCAATGTTACTCTGGTATTTAGAATGTCCCTCAGAGGCTGACAAAGTTGAACAACTCTTTGTCTGATTATATCGTCATTTATAGCATTATTTGCTGGCCACACCGGATCCCCTTGGCAGATAAATTGATAGCAATATTTTACAGCAATATCATGAACGTCTTTTGGGTTCATGCTCTATAAGTTTTTTTCATAGCAAATACATAGTAGTTATTTAGTTCTTCATTACTCTTTAAATACATATACTGTTTTTCTTACCACAAACATAGTTTGAATCTGGTACCGAAGATGGTATGTCAATCTCTTCTCAAATGTCTCGACAATCGCATTCTGATATGAAGTGGCTATCTCTGTACATGCCTCAGCGAGACATTGACTTGCTCCACTGGTTAAAGCTACGTCATAACATGCCTTGGGGTTTTCTCTTTTGAAGTCATTCCATTGTTGTAAAAGGCTTGGAGGTACTAGAGTACTGCTTGTAGGCCTTCTATTGTTTACCAATTGACAGATAGTGTACCAAAATTGTTGCTTAAAGATAAAAGCTGGCGCAGGTTCGTTGGAATTTTGTAAAAGATAATAATTTACAGACAGCTTTGCCTTGTAGACTAAGTGTCTCATAGAGTTGCAGCAAGCGGTAATTTTCTCTTTTAGGATGCCTTTGTATTCTTCCTTGATGCAAGTATTAAAAGGGAGCTTTCGCGTGTACGCAGTATAATTATATCCAAGGTTCAGAGCCAAGGTTTTCGCTTTTGATAGAATATAAAAAGAGCATTCAGGTGAGCGTGCAGAACTATGACCTGGTAGCTTACATCTTGAGCAAACAACTTCGGTGCTGATTTGTGTCTTCTGTCTTTTAGCGTCCTTTTTAGCACTTTTAACGATTTCTGACTGTTTTCGTTTTTTATTAGTACTAGTGCCAACTATTATTCAACATATTAGTAGATGTTTAATACTTTATACTACATACGAATAACTATACCTTCGTCGCCAGTCTCGGGTGAATATAAGGAGCATTCTTTATAGTGTTTTGTGAAGTGTCCCTTCTGGCCACAATCAAAGCATGTGGCATCTACGATATTATTGTTAATTTTGATCAGATAGGTGTGTTAATAAGATTACTTGCCTGCAAACTCATCCTTTTCTAGACGGCTTTCATAAATTGCTTTTTTCTTGTTGAAAATAAATGATCGATGCATGTTTTTTATAAAACAAGCAAAAGACTGGTAAAGAAGGTAAAGGTGTGATATATCTACCACTGTTATCAAATATATATATTAAATATGACTGTCAAATCTTAACGACTAGGATAATCTATGATATATTTCTACTGCTTTCATATAACCACACATGCATAGTCTCCCAAGTGTGTATACGCACCCTAAAACCATCAGTGTGCTGACCTAATTCAAGACATAACTGACAATATAGAGCTTATTGGTCCCTCAAAGCAAAACCTTTTAAAAGAAACTCAAAAATAATAACAGTCTTTAGGGAAGTAACCATTTACAGTTCACAAGAATAATTTATGATAGTTGATGAAATAGTAATGAAGGAACCTTATTTTGAAGGGATTAACAATGATAGGGACCCTGTCACAACTTTTGGTAAACTTGTTTTATTAGCAGATAACCAAACCGTATCTCAGGAAAAAATTGGATAATATATCTAAGAAATCTCCTGCTAATATTAATGCCACTAGTAGCGTACAAGGCTTATGGATCTGGTAACATATAAAAACGTTCCTTGAACTTATGCAGGAAGAAGATGCCAGAGATGCAAAACAGGTAAAAAAAAAAAAGTCACGAATGCGTACCATATTGTAGCCTTCGTTTAAAACGTAATGGATGTTTTGGATAGGCACAATAAGCATCACTTTTACATTATTATGAACAACTGTAGGGTTCACCGTTCTCTTTTTGTCGTAGAAGCAATCGAAAGTCGAGGATACAAGCCATTGCTCTCAATCCAATCGAGGAGTGCTGGTCTTTCTACATTGGATACTTTAACGCCCAGAATCAAAACCGCTTGTGAGACTATCACCACAGAAGATTGTCTTGGTTGGATAAGAGCATCTCCAACGGTCCTTTTTCCTCTGGCCTTTTTGCCAACGACCTTTTTCGCAAAAAGGTTACATTTTTTTTTATTTTTATTTTTAGCCAACGACTTTTTTCGTAAATAGGCCCACTTTTTTCTTTTAATCTTGCTGGCAGTTTTTGGCGGTGTTAGGTGAATTTGCATCGGACATGTTAATTTTTTTTTAAATTGAGGAAAGAGGGAGGAAAAAGGCCCCACCCAAATTTCTGTGGGCCCTTTTTCCCAAGCAAAAAGGCCAGAGGAAAAAGGACCGTTGGAGATGCTCTAAGACACTCTGGATTAGTTTAGCATGTTAACAATGCTTTTTTTTTTGTTTGAATACTCTTTTTTATTGGTCTGAATACTTTTTTTCACTTGTCTGAACTTTTTTTTGCATTTGTCTGAAATAAATTTTAATCTGTCTGAAAACCATTTTTGCATTTGTTTGAAATGATTTTCATTTGTCTGAATTCAAAGTGCGAATACTATATTTATCATAATTATCTATTTCAAACTCATTGAGTGGGGTCCGCTTTTTAGACCTGTTTGATTGTTTTTATTTTCGTCCCCTTTACTCTTTCTTCAAACAAAATGAGATTAACCGCTTTGTTTGCTGCTCTTGTATCAGCTTTTACTGTCAGTGCTCAACAAACTGTAACAACTAGTACAGGCACTACAGATATTATATCTCAATATGGAAGTACTTTTAAAAACGCTGGAGGCAGTATTCTTCATGATAAAGTAAATGGTAATATAACTTATATACCTACTATTTCGACTATCATTAATTATCTCTAGTTTACATTGTCTTTTATGGTAATTGGTCTTCTACACAAAGCCAACAGGAACAAACAATTTTTATGCATTTCATTGACAACATTTCAGTCAGCCCTTGGTTCAATCTTTGTAAGGTGGTTATTTTCTTTCACTGTCGAAATCTAAGCCCATTTTTTTTCTATAGTAAAACAATATACTGATGGTAACGGTAAAGCAGTTACAGGACCCCTTAATTTAGCAGCAGCAGTCAATGACGCTGGAAGTCATTCGCTTAATTTGACTACTACCATTCATAAGCAAATTGTTTTAGATGCAGTCAATTCAGGTTACCTTTCACCAACTAATCGTTTAGATAATAGTGGTCTTTACATTATCATGGGGGGAGCCGATGTTCAAGATGCTGATTTCTGTAAAACTAGTTGTGGCTATAACAGCTGGAGCGATGAGTTCCAATACATGTTTATTGGCTATCCAGGAATATGTCCTGATACATGTATTCCATCAGTCAATAAAAATGCCTCACCAAATAATTCACCTGCAATGGACGCTGCCATCACTATTTTCTCCCACGAAATTCAAGACATTTTGACTGATCCAAGAGGCGATGCTTGGGAAATCGCCACCCAAAGTGGCATTACTGTTAAATTGGGTGATTTCTGTTCTGTCGAGGGAACTAGTAAAGACCAATTTGGTAATACGACACAAGATCAACAGTCTGGCAGTTATAATTTGGAATTATCCGGTAGCAAATACCTAGTTCAAACTATTTTTAACCTTGAAACAAAACAATGCGCACTTGCTTAAAACAATTGTTATTGTATACCCATTGTTCATTGACCATTTCTCTCATAGTCTTTTGCACTCCTGCCCCTCCCCCTCTTAGCTAATACTGCTAAAAAAATAAATAAAAAAATAAACATTGACCGCTTATAAACAAATAGACAGTATGTATTAAAATAAACATTTACACTATGGTACAATTAAATGGGTTTAGCACAAGAAGCTGCACGAACAGCATCTTCGAGGTCCCAGTGGAAAAATGGGTATCGATCAACAGGAAGGCCTCGATCAAAATGAGTGGCATATGCTTTTTCTTCATCTTTACTTGAGACTTCATTCATTTCTATTGTGGCTTTTGAAGAGTTGTCCATGCTTTGAGGCCCATCCCGATAAACTGGTACAACCGGTAGTAGTTCTCCTGTACGTGGACCGCGTCCTGCTTGGCTTCCAAATCCACCTGTAATCAATGCATTACGAATACTTGGACTGCCTATATTTGCAAAATGCCATTCCACTTCGTAGCCTGCATATCGATCTACAGACAATTTAAGGTCAAGTAGCGTTTGAACCCCTGTAGAATCTAAGTGATTTATAGCCGAGCAGTCCAGCACAACGGCATAGATTTTGTTTAATTCTATTTCTTGATCAATGACTGTGTTTACAAATAAAGGGCGGCGATCATTCCAAGCTCTTTCTCCTTTGTTCTTAGGAGGTGGTGTACCAGAATGAAACGTATCTTGGATATAGTGCATAATTTTATCAGAGAAAAATCCTGCGTTTGGGTATGTAAGAGACTCATCGAAGCGAAATATAACGACTCCGTCTGGTGGTGGTTGAACTAAATGACTGAATGCTTGGTGATCTTCTTTGACATAAATCCAGTTTTCAGAAGTTTGGTCTTGATTTTTATCAACTACAATACTCTTGTCATTTTGGCTGTAATAAGTAGTGGAAGGTTGGACAGGTATACGACCTAATACTGAATACCGAGGTCTAGCAATTCGAAGTAACATGACAGCAATAGAAAGAGCAACAGAGACATAGATACCATATTCTACACTTGTAAAAAACGTGATCAAGACAGCTGCCCCAAATGTAAACAATTCAAAGGGATTCACACGAAATAACTGGCGCAAGAATTTTGGTCCTGAAACGAGATCGGCTACAGCATGAATAATAACAGCAGAAAGAATAGCATCTGGGATATAATAAAATACGGGAGTTAATGCATAAAGACATAACAAGACAACAAGAGCCGAAAATACACCAGATAAAGGTGTTCTGCTTCCACTTCTTGCATTGATAGCTGTTCTTGAGAATGAACCTGTGTTAGGATATGCGCCTATATATTGGAAAGAGGTTAATAAACTAAAACCAGCATCATGCATTTATATTTACCAAAGAAGCTTCCAATAACGTTGGCAGCACCAATAGCAATAATTTCTTGATCGGCGTCAATTTTGTAATTGTTAATTCGACCAAACGACTTAGCAATTGCAACGTGCTCTAAGATTAAAATAATGACAACGGAAGGCAACGTGCTAGACACCTTAGACAGGAGGCCAATGTCAATAGATGGTACATCCATTGCGGTAAATCCACTAGGTACAGACTCCAAAATACTGATAGGACTGGTATCCTTTCCAATATTAATAAGGAATGCAATTAAAGTGCCAAAAATGACAAGTACACCGTTACGCATAATGTTTGCAAAAAAGAACAGCTTCTCATATCGAGGGTATTTTTTCCCAAGGTATCCAGTTCCCCAGCGAACAGCATATAACCAAACGAGACCAACCAAACCAAACGCAGCATCAAGACGAGTTTCAGGCAAGTGTTTAAAAAAATTTCCAAATACTAGGTATGCAGAGTCGTGTGTGTCCACGCTTGTGATACCAAATAGCTTTGGCCACTGCCCGACTGAAATAGTGATACTACTGCCGGTCATGAAACCTGCAATAGCAGGCCCAGGAATGAAATCCACTAAAATGCCAAGACGTGCAAGCCCAATAAATAGTGTAATAAATCCACCAAACAATGCCAGAACAACGGCAACTTGTGGTCCGGTGTACTCGTTCGTGGCTGTAACTCTAGCTACGGTTTGTCCTACGAGTAATGACATGACCGCGGTTGGGCCGATACTAATATCTTTTGATGTACCAAAGAAAAAATAAAGACATAGGCCAATAAAAGAAGAATACAGCCCATATTGCTATCAATGGGAATTAATATCAGCGTGAGTATGTGCGTATCTTAAGCTTACTGGTGGTAAATTGGCAATTTTTGCATAGCCCATGCCTTGTGGCACAGCAACGATTCCAACCGTAACGCCTGCAATAATATCAGACAATAACCAGGTAAGGTTGTATCGATGAATCCAATAAACTACAGGTAGCAGGTTGGAGATGTATCTTCGTAGGTAAGTTGGAATACTCTTGGCAAACAATTTGAACTTGGCATTGTATGGAACATCTTCATAGTCAAGAACTAATGCCATATTTGAGCGGATATATGTAAAAATTAAACAAAGTGAAAAATAGAAAAGAAAAGAATGACAGGAAGCACATGTACTTTTAAAAAAAAATTACTGTACCACTGATCAATGATGATGTTTCGCAACAAGACGTCAAAGCACGCAATCGTGGAATTGAGTGCTAATTATAATTATCGCAGCCAATTATATTTTTTCGGCCTCTTTCTAATATAATCACCGCATCTTTTTGTATTATTCATCCCATGAAAACTGCATAATACGTCCCCAGTGCTAGTATTTCAATAAATTATCTTCATGCTTTCTTTGTAAAAGTGATGCTTTGAAGCCATATCACTACTTAAGATTTGCAGGACACATCGTTGATGTCCGGTGTAACTTGTGATATATTCTACGTGCTACAGCTAAACACATCGGATAAAGAAATGCCATGACAAGTCTACAAATTAGATGGGGGTTTTTAATAATGTGTAAAAATGCAAGTTAAATTAATGGTCCAGCAGAAAAAAAAATTACATCTACAATCTTTCCGTAGGCTCTACCGGAGGGTAAGCGTCAATTGAAAACTTATGACCCGTAGTTGATGGTAAAGGAGGATCTGTTAACGTAGTGATTGTATTTTGATTTTGAAGGGTAGAGATGGAAGGACCACTACTAAGTCTTAGGGGATTTGAAAATGACCCATTTCGATGCTTTTCCAAAAACATGACCGGCTCCAAAGATGATATTGTATACATAGCGTGTTCGTCCTCTTCATTATTGTATCGTTTTCTATCACTATGAAACGATTTGACAAGCATATGGCTGTGGTATTGGTCATCATCATTGGGTGATCGACTTGTGTGTTGACTAATCTCCTGTTTTTTAACTTGTATAAGCATTTATATTTTATTTTCAAAGGGATGATAATAGAAACCTTATGGCAGCTTTCACAAAAAGAATTGCTCTGTGCACTACTATCGTGACTTCTATCATTTCGGAGAGCTTCTACCAATAACGTCGACTCTATAATCTCAAAGTATACAGTAAAAGCCTTACAATATAAATAAATATTTAGTTGATGCATTCAAACTCCATCCCGTTTAAGTAGCACAATAGGACAAAAATATAACTTACATCCGAATGGTCCCCTAGGAACATAGTAACTTTCAACAGGTTCATGGCTAGATTAACAACAAACGTAAATGCCAAGCAAATCAGTGACTTGATTGCGATTCGTTCAATGATTTCGTTTTGGTGTGTCATTAATGATTTTGATTCGTTGATATGTATAAAAAGTCTAAATTATCAATAGGTTAGCACTTCGATTGGACTCGAATTAATATATTTACCTCCTTACAAACATGCCACTTAGAAATAGATTGGCCAATGCATCACCAACGAAATTTAGTATAATCACACCAGAGCCCCTTTAGGAATGGTTGGTTAGTATAGCAGAGGTTAATTTTTAGGTCTCTTTACCATTCTGCCCAACACTGGTCTCCGGATTGGGGCGCTTGGTCCATCAGTTTTTGTTGTATTGTATGAAATGTTAGCTCGTAAGGCCAATCAGAAAAACGCAGCGTGATAAGCAGCACACCGATGACTTTGATCCAACGAGAGTATCGGTCTAATTCCAAAATAATAAGTCTCATAAACATCACGACGTAAAATAAGATGTAAGCTGCAACACGTGGATTAAAGAAATTGGTTAGGCTATAGTGTGGACAATAAGAAGGCTACTTACTTATATGCCAAAGGCTAAGATAGAAACGTCATTCGTGCATATTAATAAATCAGATGTACATAGTTGCATAAATACTTACGAAACCAACAGTGGAAAATAAGCACACGTTTCTATTTCAAATAATGGAATCAACCCATATAAAACACGGTGAATGAAGAGTACCGAAACTTGTGCCAGGTTCACCAAGTGGCTTTTAGATCCAAGAAAGGAAGATCAGTACTTAAGTAAAAATGCTGAATAATATCTTACATTTTGCCTCGGGTCTTCTTGTATTGCTTTAAACATACTGAAAAGTTTCTACAACATATCAGTACGGCGATCCACATACCGATAAGGCTAAAATTATTTACTACATCCACCCCGTATTTGCTTAAGTGTATCATTTTTGAAGCTTGGATATCTCGTCGTTATTATTATTTAATTAATTTTTATTCTTGAAGTAGTGTATGAATAGTTAGAATCGGGTAAAATGGTGTTGAAACCTGGGCGGATAAAATGATTAAAAAGCCTTGGTCATAAAATTATTGACTTGTTGAAGAAAGAAAAATGAAAAACGAAAAAGGGCGAACACAAACACGAAACAAATATATATTCGACGCACAACGAGAATACTCACACACAAACGTAAGTCTCAAAATGGGTTAGATTCACAGGATCGGAAACCTCAAATGGAATATTATCGAGAATCGTGTCTTTTTACCCCACATTTACCCTCTTTCCCTGGAAATTGATTTATCCTACAACTTCCTCCGAATCTCCCGAAAAAACTAACATCTCTCATAAATATACAAACTGCTTTCCTAATTTATTAAAACATTCGATATAAATATATGCAATCACCCCAAAGACAGTTATATGATTTTGTTCAATATCAGCACTTTGGACTACTGAATAGAAATTTTGAAATTACTGCTGCATGTCACGATGATTCACTTATGATCCAAAACAAGGAACATGCGGCAATTTTGTACTACTCATCTTTGGCTTCATTGATTTGAGAAAGCAAAGACCTCTTTCTGATGGGAATGTTACCTTTTTACAGTTTCGTTCTTTTAACCAAATTCTCACGTTATCATAGTTTCTTGTTGTACTTCAAAAGGTGCAGTTTGTAAATCATTAACCCGCAAACTTTTTACGAGTCGGTCTGAAAAAAGTTTATGGCTCTAGGCCAAAGGTTAGAAGTCCTGCAAGAGTTGGAAGATTAAATAAATTGATGAATAGCTGAGTAACGTCGGTCTGACCTATTGCTTCACTATTAGCGAAGAAAGAGTTTATAGGCATGTCTTAGACCACAATTCATGGAGCTATTTGAGGCATTGGTACTTCTGTTTAATCTACATGTTAAGTTTAATACCGATGCCGCATTAATTTTATTGAAATGCCCAAGTATAAATGATACACTTTTACAAGGCCTCTTACGGAGGCATATAGGACAAGGCTCAAAACCGGTGAGAAAATGGAAATTATTTCCCGACAAATCCCATGGATTTATGGTTACACTTGGCAGGTGGGATGGTCATGGCTGCATGTCACTGGGATATGCCTACTTCAAATATTGAGCAATACTTATAAATTTACCTTCAAATTCCTAAGATCGAAGTGTTCTATTAAAGGCAATAGAAGAAGATATGCTCAAATTGCTTCATGTATGATATTTTTGAGGCACAATCACTCACATACGGTTTTGCACTTTTGGAGATCTGCGCACTTTCAATAAATTTTCGCCATGTTTATATAACATCTGGTGTCACCTTATGCGGCTACGAGTATTGTCGTTTGCGCGACATAGCTAATTAGACGAATATCAGACTGCTTGTGTATTCCCACTGTCTTCTTTTTTTTTCAGCACAGCTATCATAGACTCGTGTCCTAATATTCACTGTAAATCGAAAAGGTTTGAAACTACACTCAATAATCGGAGAAAACTAAACAGATTAAAACAACTAGTTAAACCGATGTTTTGAATCCAGTGAAGTTTAATTGATCGAAGTGCTTTCTCTTAATACAACATAAAAACTGTTGTTTTGTTATAAAGAGTTGTCAGCTTTTTTTTTCAAAAAGCGACCCCAAAAATATAAAGTCAAATAATTAATATCGTTGGCCAAGTAAATCAGAGATAAGAGTACGCGCTGATTGTTTTTCTACAAGCCGACAGGGCACCTAAAATTATGCTGTTTGAAAAATCGGCGCTATAAAATCAGCACCAATTGAGAATCTTGGCTTTCCGCTATAATTACCTTTTTTGCCCACCACGCGGCAATCTAAATAAGCAACGTGTGCCCTTAAAAAGAGATAGATTGTTTTGGCGAATTATTTTCTAAACCCCTATCGTTGATGATAATACCCTGTGATTCCATGGAAATAAAAAGTTCGGACTAAACTAATTTATGATGTCTCCAATAGCACTATATCTGGTCATGGAATGCACATTTTATCAAGGCCAAAGTCTTTATGGTTAGCTAGCCGACACCAATTGACGAGCTAAAAATCAGGTCAGTGTATCACCATCCATTTAAAAAAGTAGCTTTATCAATACATATTATGCATATTTTTCGTCGTACTTTTGCTGAAATCCTGGTGTGATCTCACAAGCACATTGAAATGTAAACCTTTAAATTTAGGGTTCAACGCTATTTATTGATTGTGGGGAAAATCCATTTTTAGGGAAAGGGGGTCAGAGTCAAATTGAAATTGTCATACCGGGTTCGTGTTTCACAAGTAAACTGAATTATACTCTTTGTCAACAAAAAACATTCAAATTACGGAAATGTTATTTATCCGAATCTACGAACCAAAAAAAGCTATTACCAATTTTAGTAAATCTGTTATCTTTTCTTTACGATCAGCGGAGATGGTCATTCGTTTAATGAAAGTAAAACATGTGATAGTGTCTTGTATCAGCATCTGCCCAGTATGTGTCATATATTTAAGAGTATGTCATGTGTAACCGTAAGATCTTGTAAACCTCGAGTCAATCTACATTCTTGGCAGAAATTGTGTGGGAAAAATACATATTCTGTCAAAATTATCTACATGCAATTTGTTTGAAGACTACAAACCTATTTCGCCGCTCTCTTGCAGTCATGTTGGTGATACACACACATTTAAAAAATATGCATAGTATGTATACAAAGAACAAGGCGAATTCAAGAGGAATAATATATTAATATTTATTTACTGTTACATGTAAATGCTAAAACAACTATGTACAAATTTGATGTGATATGTAAATCACGGGGGGGGGGGAGAATGAGAAAATATGATAGCATTTGAGAAGTCTAGAGGTATGATATGTTTCGAAATTACTCAGCTTCGAAATCGGCAACTAATGACTTGATCGCATCAATAGTACCGAATACGCATCCAATGATACCCATGAAGACAGTGAAGGCACAGAAAACAAGTTCGTACCAAGGCTTGTTACGGACACCGGTTAATTTAAGGTAACATAAAATGGGTAAAAGGAAGACAAGACCACAGTTAGAAAGAGCACCAATAAGACTCATGAAATCGTGGAAGAAAGGGATGAAGATGGCCAAAATAACGAGAATAGCCATAGTACAGGTTCGGATGACAGCACGAGCAACCCAGGCCCAGAATCGGCCGAGTCTTTCATCAGTAAAGTTGGCATAACGTTCAAACTCAAGAGAGAAAGAAGTGGTATAAATAGGAATAGCAAGAATGACATGAATAGTCATGACAATCATAGCAATCATTTGTCCGGCACCTTCGGGGAGACTGTTGTAAATAGGGGATTTAGTATCACGGCCATAAGACCAGTAACCAGGAATGGCAGTAAGGAAATAAAGACCGGTACAAGTAGTTAAACCTGCAGCAATGGCATACTTCCATTGGTGGGGCTTCTTCATGGCATGTTCAACATGGGGATACGTATTGTTACCACCGTAAGAGAAAGCAATGGTAGCAAGAGCAGAAGGGAAACCAGTCCAGATAACAGAATCAGTTTCGACAATCCTCTCGGGATGGGCGTTATGATCCATGGGAGATTGAACCAGAACGATAAAGACAGCCATCATAGTACATAAGGCACCGACAGCAGCAAGAGCAGTGATTTCTCTTAATGTCTTTGCAAGCAAAGAAGGTATCAAAAGGATAACACCAATAATACAAGTCCACTTGACAGTATCCAGTGCACCACTAGTATAACGAAGCAAATAGTTTAAATTACTACTGGCAAGCGTCAAGTAAAGCGCGGGACAACCAAAAAGATTAAGCCAGTGAAGAAAAGAGGCGACAACATAACCGGGCCATCCGAATGCAGCAATACCAATAGCTTTAAAATCATGAAGTCTTACACCAGGTTTATAGTACAAACAACGGATCAAGACGATACCACTGTAAACAGCCATGAGGTATGAGAGAATCATAATCAAGATACCTAACCAACCACCAACAGCAAAACTAACATTACAATGTAAATATTACAGCCATCAACAATATGATTAATTGAAACTTACGCATGAGGAAGACCGAGAGTACCAGTACCAGCGATAACACAAGTAACACTGAAATAACCAGTTAAAAATGAACCCTCTCCGTGGCCAAATTCGTTGGTAACTGAATTAATGTCATCTTCAGCATAGCCACTGATAATAGATTGATCAACCTTGTATTTTTCGGAAGTGATAGATGGCGTGTTTGGTTCAGCTCCCATAAGAATATATATAACTGAAAAAAAGGTTCAAAGCAAAAATAAAAATAAAAACTTCTTTGATCCACTTACTTTAGTGCCTATTTATAAGAAAGAAGACCCATCTCGGAGTGCCATAATGTACTCCGGTTATCACTTCACCCGATTAAGTTCAATTTAAAAACCAAGATTCAACATCAGTCAAGAAGTTTGAAGACCGAATGTGGGTGTAACTGTATAATCTGGGAAAGGCAATAGCATGGGAATTGAGTTTGCGGGGGAGACCTTGTCCTGGGACACAAACTGTCTAATCTTACTGTCAAATATATCTACAGGCCAGCACCCAAGTTCCCTCTGGCATCTGTGTGTTATTAAGGAGACCTGATTTTGCTATATGGATCTTCTCTTTTCAATTGACATAATTTTACATGGAAGTAAAAATGTCGCCGTCTTGGGAAAAGGTTTGTGCTCTTTTCCCGGTAATACTCACTCTTAAGATCACCATGACGGTATACAGTTTTTGTTTTCGCGTAAGTTAGAAATACGAAGGCTGTAATTGATGATGACTCTTGATGCTTCTCAACACATTTGGTGTATTTTTTTGCTATAAAGGGAATATACTTATTTTATACATCAAAGATCCAACACTACCAAATATGGAAAATCGAATGCTTCCATCGTAGCAGATAACTGTCAGCGGCAAAACGTTTATCAAAAAGTTTGGCGCAGCTGATGACACATGCATCTTTTTTCCGTTACAACAGGTTACCATATTAGCAGTAAATCCAAAGATCCTCAAGTTACTATCAAGTTGAGGGTTTATGAAAGTACTTGATCTACTAAAGGAAGCCGAATATAGTCGAATACACGTTTTCTCCGGTTAAAAACAAAAAGGAAATTATACCCATTTCCCCTTTTGAAACGGTTTCTGATAGTCTATTGGTAAGAAATTGAATCTAAATTAATGAGCGAACAAAAAGCTATAACTCCGGGATAGAATATAAAGAACACTATGTATCTCAGATTTCAACATTAATTTGTTTGGTTTTACTTACAAATAGCTGCTAAATAAAATGCGTTTGATTATAATTTTATTCATGTATTGGTAATTTAGAAGAAGAGGATAATTTTGTAGTTTAGGCCGATTGATGCTCATTCCTAAAACACTTGTTAATAAAAGATGAAGAAACATTCAAAAAACACTTACATGTAATCTAAGTCATGCTTATATCTTTTAGTTATATCATGACGCTTCATCTTTTGAGCAGCTGTCAATAGACCCTATAAATAGTGTAGATCATTTAGTGCCTTTAAATCAAACCATATAAAAATAAAAATATTTACATTTTCAGAAGTCCATTCTTCTGAGCACAAGTATACATCGAATAACATCTCTGCAGGTTTTAAACCAGCGTCTTTTCCTTGCTTCCCTAAAGCAGCAAGAACGGCTTGTTTGATTGAAGCATCTCCACAAAGTAATCTCCAGTCTTTTTCCGTCATACCTTTCTGTGCAGCTAATGCATACAGCGCCTTTTCAGCAGGAACTACCAAGGCGACAGCCTTCGGCAACAAGGAGTCAGCAAAGATACAAATATTACTAACGAGCAAACAGCTTTTGTAAATAGACTCTAATTTTTCAAGAGCAATATACTCTCCGTTACTCAGCTTTACCAAGTTCTTTTTACGATCAATGACGGCCAGTGCACCATTTTCTTTCCATTCGCCAATATCTCCAGTCTGAAGCCACCCACCATCCGCTAAAAGTTCGTCAGTTAAATCATCCCGCTTCCAATATCCTTTAGTCACAGTAGCTCCACGGATCCAGACCTCGCCTTGTGGTGTTTCATTAGAAGAGAAATAGTTTGCTTCAGGGACATCCACAAGTTTGATTTCACAAGCAGGGCTTACAGGACCAGTATGTCCATAACCAAACAGATCAGGTGTCATAATCGTACAAGTAGTACAGCCTAAAGAATACAATGATTAAATGCGACACTTTGAATGTTGGTTATTTCCTCATTTACTCTCTGTCATTCCATATCCAATCAAGATCGGGCAAATCGTCACAGACAAAAATTTCTGTGTCTCGACTGATAAAGGAGCACCGCCAGAGATAGCCATCTTCAGGCGACCGCCTAACTGTTCTTTGATCTTGTTGAAAACAAGTCTATCAAGAAGTGGTGTCGGTAGTCCTCTTTCGTGGAACCATACTTTAGTAGCAAAGGCTTTTGCAAAAATGGCTTGTGCACTCGGAGAAGATGATTCAAGTTTAGCTAATATACCTTTACGAATAGACTCCCAGACAGCAGGTACACCAGTCATTAAAGTAGGTCTAAACTCTTTGATATCGCCTTTACAGTTGCGAACCGAGGCATCAGTGAGAGTACGTACGGATGCATAACCTAATGTTGCACCCCAAAACAAACAAGAATTCTCTACAACAAATTCGAATATGTGGGCAAGAGGTAAATAAGCCATCATGGATTCATTTTGACTGATATTAAACTGAAGAAGCCCATTAACAGACGAAACTAGAAAGGGAAGGGGCTAAGTATTCCTATGTAAATGTTGATGTATTATATATCTTACTTGCAGCCACAACATTCTTATGTGACAACATAACACCCTTTGGGTTACCAGTGCTTCCGGAGGTATACATGATACAACAAAGATCCTCAGGCTCAGGTGCACGAGCTTCTACCGGATGCTCCCTACCCAATTGAGTAACTTGCTGAATAGACAAGACTTCAATATTAAGCAAACTGAATTGGTTCAAGTGTTCTTTTTTAGCTTCACCATTGTATACAACCAAAATTAATTTTAAGCATTTTTTGGCAACTTTTCCTACAGTAGGCAACAATTCTGCAGAGGTAAAAATGGCCTCTACTTCAGTTTCCTGCATCGAATGTAATAAGCCTTCTTCGCCGAGAGTATCATAAGCTGTGACAATTATCATGTTCTGAGTAAATAAGCCATGTGCAGTTAAAAGCCAGTGCATGCTATTATGTAATGTTGTTAATTTTCCTATCTCATAATCAAGATTTCAGTATGCTTACTTGGTGGGAGCGAAGATTTCAACTTTTGATTGACTTTTGAGACCTAAAAATCTGAAGCCTGCACCAATGTCAAGGGTTAGTTCTCCAGCCTCTGCATAAGTGACATAGTTGTATCCAGATAATTGAAAGTAGCTCCATTTTTTTGTTTGTTTTGTTTCTACGCCATCAATAATTTTGACAACCTCTTTCTCTTCTTCAATCATCCGTTCCAATGTACGATAACCAAAAGCATTATTAGTAGCGTATTTCTTGGCACCGATTTGAAGTACATCATATAAAGTGTGTACATTAGGAGCGGGTGTACGAAAAAGTCCATCTTTAGCCAAGATATTACGACGAATACGTCCACCATTAATCTGTTCGGGTCCGACCTCAATCGAAAATGTTTTCATTGTTGTTTTTATTTGTTAAGAAATTAAAAAAAAAAAAAAAAAAAAAAAAAAATTGCTGGCCTACTTTTTATGTTAAAAAATCAAAAGGTAGCCGGTTACACAGACGCAAGATCTGCATACAAAATATTACCATGATACACCTCCGCACAGCATGTGAATGAATACGATAAAACGTTTTGTCCTTCCTTAAAAATAGAATTCTTCCTCATGGCTTGTGCGTACCAAACAAGCTTGTTTTTACATATTTTTCAATGTTTAAAATACTGATTTTTGTGTTCATTGTTTATAGCATTATAAATGAGCAAAGGTGTTTATGAATCATGACAGGAAATTTCCAAGCTATAATAAATCAAACCACACTATGCAGTTTCTTAAATTAGAACATACTATATGAAATAATAAAATTGTTGTACTGTCGCCACCCAAGAAGAATATACACGTGGATTTATCTTGTGTGGCATAATCAGAAATAGTGTCCGTGCGGAATATTTTTAACGCTTGCTTTAAAGACGCTTCTTTTATTTTTCTCTTTTGGTTATAAAATATATTCCTCGTGTGTATGCCTCCAGTTCCTGATTTTAGATCATTATACTCAAACGTTTCCAGTCAACGCTGCTTGTACAAACTCCCACACAGAAGACAAATAAAAAGCAACCCATAAAAAATCGAATATAATAGTAAAATATGACATGACCTCGACAGAAAAAGATGTTACTGTGAGAAAAAAACAAGTATATCGTGTAACATTTCAATTGCATACAAACTCATTTATGATGATTCAATTTCATTAGATTTTCCCACTGACAAAACGTTTTTGATTATACATATTTTAATAAATGCTAGTTGAGAAAAACATATGTAAGGCAATCTTTTAGAACTTTGAAGGCAACTATGATTTCAAATTAAGGGGGGTGCTACCTTTTGAGTCACAAACTCGGATTTCCTTAGGTTGTTTACTCGTTAAGCTTAATGTACTAATAGTGCCCTGACGGAGCTTCTAAGGGCCCTTCGTTTTTGGCGTATCGACAGGACCCGTGCATTTTATATGCTTCTGTTATTATCAAAAGTGCCACATTAAGCAGATTTTACAATATCTTGTACAAGTTTAATTGCATTGTTTCCTTTTTTGTCCCACAAGTATTGCCCTCAAACAGACATATTTCTATTTAACGCAGTAAACCCCTATGTAATTTACAGATAAAATGATGTCAGACACAATTCTTGCGCAAGGTTTATGATTCATGGGATCTGTTAATAATTTATGATTAGGATAATCATATTTAATTGTATTTGAAAAGTAGGGATAATTCTGGACGAGGAGGTACTAAGCTTCAGTTCTCATTTACTCGTAAAACTGCATTGTCCTGCCATTTGTGCAACAATTATCCAACATAATATACCTATTCTAAATAGTTAACCACATGAACAATTATCAAGCCGAAAATTTAAGCCAGAAAAGGCTTACAGGTGTATTTTATTCGTAGATGAGCCTGGCAAGAAAATCCCATAAAAATACAACACGCAAGTGTAACGTCAATAGCATTAGACAGAAAAAAAAAATGGTTTTAGTGGAGGGCAAACAAATAAAGGAGAAGCGTTGTATAAACTATCCGTATTATGTTTTATTTCATTGTCATTTAAGAACGTTTTAAAAGAGAGAAAGAGTTGCTTTCATCTGGAAGTTTTGATTTTTTAACAATACAGACCGTTATCGTTACTATTGCTACTACTAAACGCATAGCAAATTGAACGAAACTCTAATTTATGGCAGCGTATAAAAAAAACACGGGTTGTTCTGTATTAAAATATATTGTTAGGAGGTGACATTGGATGCTTTAATAAAATAACTAAATTTTTTGTGAAAATAAGCCACGACACACGGGGCTGATCAGGTGATGACATGTTACGAGAGAGGTCCTTTTATTATATTTAACAAGCGAAGGTACAAGCACTAGTGAGAGTATGACAATAAGACCACATGAGATAAGAGAGTGGAATTATGATTTAGGGCATCAAGTGTGAGTGCACCCATTTTTTACATGACACATTCTGACAAGAACGTATAAATAGAGAGGTCCCAATCCTGTCTCTTTCCTTTTAATTTTTAATTTTTTTAAAAAAAATCGCATTACTTGGATGAACCCACTCATGACTTTGCCTGCTACTTGTGAATTATGCGGAAACTGGCTTCCTGGGCACTCTGTATGTATCAATAACTTTAGTATAACAACATGAAGGACTCATATAATCTATTAGACTAATTGTGCTCGTTATGGAGTGCACCCTAGCCAATGGTGCCTCGGTATTGATGAGATAATCGACCAACAAGAAAATGCTATGCTTGAAGCATTTGTGCATATTCATGATATTAATATTTGTAGCATCGGTCGTAATAATAACAAGAAAGAAGATAAGCATACCAGAGAGCCGTCCTTGTAGGCTTTCATTTATCCAATTAGTTTATGCCTACCTCTCTTTGTTCTCACTGTCTTTCTTTATTTCTTTCCTTCTACATTATGTATACAGCTCACAACCACTCTAGAATGGTATATTTAGCTTCATATGGCCATTCAAAAATAACAAGTACATATTACCGTCATTTAATTTGGTACTACATGGACAAGCAAATATGATCTAATGTATTAGCAATTTCAATTAATATATACACACCCCCATCCATGACTTTTATATTATTATATGTCTCCATACCCCTATTATATTTTCTCCTATACATACGCTAGTATATAAATAACAATAAATATTGTAAAAAATCTATTAAAGTAACACAGCGAACACCTGAATTGATAAGAAAAAAAGAAAAAAAAAATCCACGTTCTTTTTACAAATGCCCATGGACAAACAAAAGATAATGAATTTTATATAGTCGTCGATTAGATACTGTTTCTGGTGGACATTTTTCTCTCGGCCAGAGATCGAGGTTCGTGAGAGACAATCAAAGAACCTTGAAGGCCTGCGTCTCTTAACGCTGATTCCATCCATTGAATTGAGGTTAGGGTGGTCATTTTATAGTAGTCACCACTACCAAAGATTTTTGCATGAAAATCCGAAAACTTTGTACGAATTTTCCTACCGTTATTCAGTTTCAATTTTTGTGAAGGAGGATCCAATAGTCTTGCGAAGGCTTCAGAATGTGCATCTGGCATAACGTCAATAGAAAGAGGAGGTAATACTGTCCATAGATTTTGATCGAATTCTAAATCATTTAAACCGAGGTGATTTCTAAATAAATATTTGAATCTAGATAGCTCACGAGTACCACCCACAACATCGACAATGCCTTTTAATCGATCATATGCAGTTTGGATGATGAATAATTTCTTTCCTGTGACATAAGGTACTATTTGAGGTAGCGCGGGTACCTGGGCCTCGCGCTCTGCTTGAACCTGTAATGGGATTGCCGACACTTCCTCTGGTAAGCACACATGATGAGATAATTCGGATAAAATGGCCAGAATTGAACTGACATCCATGTTCAGTGACTGTGTGGTAAAGTAATCTAAACTCTGTCCCTTTACCGAGTCTTTTAATAAGGTTTCATAAGATGATTTTAATTTGTGATCTGGCCTTTGTAAATGTACCAAGATCCCCATTTCTGATAGCCTATCCATAATACGCTGAACAAAGATGTCTTCCTCGGGTTGAATACGCATAAAAGCAAACACGACTATAGGTGTGAAAAACTGAACATGATGTGCCTTTGCTGTTCTTAGGTATTCACGTGCTTTTTTAAAAATGGGTAAATTATCAAAGTCTCCAGTTGATTTCGCGCTATTGCTTTGTTGTGTTTCTTCCTCATCGGATGATAACTCTGATTCTGAATCTTCCCATTCCAAACCCATCAATTCATGTCGAAATGCTTTTGCATTTCGAGCAATAACCTTTACCCAAACTAACCCATTCTCGGCCACAATATCAACTTTAATGCTGTGGTTGCGAATCATAGCTGTGCGAGGCATCCATACTTTGGATTCAGAGGGAGCACTGACGATACGCATTACTTCTTCTCTTTTTTCACCTACGCCCGACAACGCCTCATATACTGCTTCTAGGTAACTTAGATTGGTGCTTTGTACGTACTCCCTTTTGATAAGTTTTGGGTTTTCTAGCAACTAAGGTGCGCATAAGAATCGAGATTATGTTGTTGAAGTTTTACTTAACTTACCTTTTCGATGAAGTGCATTTCGGCATTAAGTGAATTTGTATATCGATGTAAGCCTTCAATGGTCTTTTTTTCGTACCACGCTTTACATTCTTTTAAAATAGAAACACATCGTTGATGCAAGGACTCTACTTGAGGTATAAGATCGAAGTGTGTTTCGCTCTCTTCACTACTATCCTGAACAGACATGAGAAAAAGAAACAAGGCTTGAACGAAAAAGCGTGTTACACTTGCTTTCATCGTCAAAATAAAATTAAAAAAACGTCACATTCATACGTTTGATATCAAACGAGAGACAATGCATACTCGGGAAAGTCGATTGTAAATAAAATCATTAAATAGGATTTCGGAAAATTAGAAGTGTGTGCGAGAATGTAACAGCGTAATTTGACAATTAAACAGTTACACATTACCTGATTTAAATCATTCTTTTCATCCAACTTTTTTTTTCTTTGGCTTTCTTTTTATTCTTTTATTCTTTATAAATGGCCTTACTTACGCCTTCCTTAATATCGCCCACAACATCCAAACTATTTTCTTATCTGCCCTTTTCGAACCATAATAAAACACATGCACAAGCGAACTCTTCAAAATCGCCCGACCTTCCAACGTATATTACTATCGTTATGCGAAAAGATGGAACCCCAACTACGAAATGTCTGAACCCGCCGTCAAGTCGCTCTTCCGCATCGAGCCGTAGAAGGAGATCTTCGTTTTCCTCATACCAGTCACTTTGTTCCCCTCCAAAACAACGCAGATTGATGATTTCTTCGTTTATACCCCGATTCCCCCGAAGAAACAGCAATAGTTTATTATTATCAAATGGCAACAGTATCATTAGCGGTGCTATTAGTCGGGAAACATTCGATCGTAGCCAACCTAATTTGTCTGTAACAGAGGATGCATTTTCTCAAAGTAAGTCCAAACATCCCGCATCCTATGAGCAGATTTTACTAACAGGTTGCTAGTGACCAGAAAAAGAAGGCTTTTATTTTTGCCATCCGAATTAACAATTAAAATACTATTATCTTTGGACTGTGAAAGTTTATTAAAATTGGCGCAAACATGTAAACAATTCTACAAACTTTGTCACAAGCAGCATGATTATTTATGGCAAACCTTATTTCAAACCGATTACAATCAAAAAAATCTAAAGTCGTTACCCAAAATTTCATATTACGACCTGTACAGAAATCATCTGGAACTGGACAAAAGATGGAAATATGGTAGAGTCAATACAAAATACTTGACTGGACACGATGACAGCGTGTATTGTTTAGTATGGGTAGGTAATAACAAGGTCGTAAGTGGAAGTAGAGACAGATCAATCAAGCTATGGGACCTGAATGAGAAGAAAGACTCATCATTGGTATTGACGAAAACTGGCCACGAGGGAAGTGTATTGTGTCTTAGGGTATCTGCAGATATGTCTTTTTTAGTGTCTGGATCTTCAGATACAACGTGCTTAATCTGGTCATTGCCTGACTTTTCACCACAGAAGAGACTAGCAGGTCATTCAGGTGGGGTGCTAGATGTATGTATTATTGGGAACACCATTGTCAGCTCATCACGCGATGCAACAATACGAGTATGGGATAAAAATACCGGAAATGAATTAAGGCGTCTTATAGGACATGCTGGCCCAGTGAATGCATTAGGATCCCATGGCGGTCGGGTGGTTTCTGCTTCAGGAGATACAACTTTGAAGTTATGGGATATCGAAACTGGTGACTGTCTAAGAACTTTCACTGGGCATACCAGAGGTTTGGCCTGTGTTCGGTTTGATGGGCAATTTATTTACAGTGGTGGACAAGATAACAAGTTAAAGGTCTGGGATGTAGATTCTGGAAAATGTGTTTCCACTCTGGCTGGTCATTCGGATCTTATTCGTACCATTGATAGTTTTGAGGTACTTTATTGATCCTATGCCTGTACCTTTTTTTGATGTAATCTACTTTAGGATAAAGCGGTGAGTGGAAGCTATGATCGAACATTGCGTGTTTGGAATGCCAAAGAGAGTAAATGCTTGTTGAGTTTTCAAAGTGGCCATTCAAGCTGGATATTTAACTGCTTGCTCAGTCGTACAAAGATCATAAGGTAGGTACATGTTTGTGTGTGTGATATTTTTAATCAATGATGTTCCCAAATAGTGCGGGACAAGATAAAAGGATTATGGTATTGGATTTTGGATATGATCTTATGACTATGGAGTAATAGGTGACTATGGGGTAATAGACTCAGCTGTTAATCTATTTTAACGCCATGGATAAATGCCAGGAAAATAAAAAAAAAAAAAATGAGGTCCTCATTACTGCCTCCTTCTATAAAAATCGGTGGTAGATATGCAAATTAAATTGTATTCACTTCGTTCTGATTAGCATTGAGTTGCATTTACATGTACAAAATCGAGGGTGAATTACCCTTTTGGCGGAATACTGTTTTTGCTTTTCTAAACAAAACAACAAACTATAAACAGATACTTCTGAATTATTAATGCCATTAACTCTCTATTATATAACTATACTCGTACATATGGCATGCTTTGTTATTGATTATTCTAGAATAACGTATTAACGGTAGTAACACTGTTTAGCTGACTAAACCCAGTTATTGAGGCAATTGAAGGTCAATTAATGCATCATTTGAGTTGTTCCACTTGATTGTTTGTCCCACAAAAACATCAGCCCAATTTTTATGTCAACGGCGGAAAAAATAAATCACCTTTTTTGATTGGATAAAATAGGGTCCAAACTCCTTATTTCCTCCCTTTAGCTTTATCACATTACTCAATTTCTTTCTTTTTTTCTTTTCCATTCTCACTCTTTTTTTTTTGTAATGAAATTTTGTTTAAATAAAATACTTTCAGTTTCTGCTTTGTTAGGTAGGGTCTTTTTCAATTTGATGTCATATTAAAAACCATGAACAACTTATGCTGGTTTTTTTTATAGCACTTGCAACATTAACTATCGCTGCACCAATTCAAGATGTATCAGTCACTTCAATCGACCTTGTAGAAAATACTTATAACGCCAAAGGTGACGAACACCTTTTTGTGACAGTAACGCGAGTAGACGACCTTCTTGATGATGATGGCTCACTCTTAGCTGAACGTATCATGGCTGTCCGAGTTACTTTTGATGTATTTGAGAATCAGGTATTTAATAAAGAACATGCTAACCCACGATGATGAACTAACTCATTTATCTAATTTTAGTTGATGTGTAACGGTAAAGCTGTAGAAATCGGTGTTTCCAATATCCAAGTTGAGGCTCAGATGGCTTCCAATCCAGCCAAGTTGTCAATTACTTCCGAAGAAGACGCTGCTATTTTAGCTGATAGCTTTGATGTTGGGCTTGTTACAGTCGAAGTTACTGCCAGCATTTTAGACGAATTAAAGACTGATGACGGCATGGTTTTCCGTCGTATTAGCGTTCAAGAGCTTATCACTGAAATTAATGGACAAAAAGTGGTCCAGACCGAAGCTGGTCAGCAGATTTTAGATGTGTTTGATAATGGAGCTCTAATCAAGTGGTCTGTTGACCCTCTTACTGGTTTCATGCTTCCTGGTTCTGAAGCTGCCAAGGAGGAGAACTGTATGTATTCAAAGCTTTTAGAGAACATAGGAGAACTCAATTCTACTCCTAACATAATTAATTTATTCACACTTCTTTCTAGTCTTAAGCTTTTCAAAATGTCCTGGATGTAACAGTATTGACAACTGGTGGAATGAAGCCAGTGACTTGTCTCAAGGACTTATTATGGGTGCTATCTGCGCTTTCTTTTTGGGCTTCGTTTTGGCTGTTCGTCAATTACTCTCGAGTAAAAACTCAGGTTATGAACACGTTCCTTTGGTTGAAGACGAATCTAAGAAAGAACAACCTCCTGCATATATTGAACAAGAGCAAACTATAGAAGAGAAGAAGCCTTTCTTGGCTTAATTTTTTAATATCTTATTAAAAAGAAACTATATCAAATGTGCATACTTTTTTTTTTTTTTTTTTTTTTGCTTTTAATTTTTATTTATAATGTTCTTCTACTGAATTTGTTGAAACAAAAACAAAAAAGAATACCAGAGGATACTCTTTTCTCTTTTTTTTTTAGTTTGGTGTGTGCAAGGAAATATATGTGTTATGGAATATGATTACATTTCTTTGATTTAATCAATATCCATATCTTCCTTCTTCTTGTTTTCGCTGGAGTCGTCCATGGGGGTATCGGCATCAGCAGTAGCGGGTTCCTCAACCTTAGGGGCAGGCTTAGGCTTGTTCAAGATAGGGTGGGCGAACAAGGCAATGGCCTCTTCCTCCTTCTTAATATCACGGCTGAACAAGACGGGGGTCTCGGACTTGGAGACCTTGGCTTGCTTAGCGTTTTGTTCGTCCATCCATCTACCGGCACGTTCACAACGTTCGACAATATCTTGCTTCTCGTGGGGGAGAATGTGAGAGTACTTTTCGTCAGAAGACATGGCTTCTTGAGTTAAACGATGCATGGCATCACGAAGAGAGCGCTCAGCATGAGGACGCTCCTCAGCTTCACGATAACGTTCGACAACGGGAGTACCGATCTTCTTGAGATCCTCAAGCTTCTCAACATAAACAGACTTGGGAGCATCATAACCTTCATCATAAATCCAATCAACAACAGCGTTCAAATCAGCAGCGAACTTATCCTTGATTGTGGCGTCAATGTAATCGGAAAGAGGACCGAGAATCTTATCACGCATCTCATAACCATACTCCTCAAGAGAGTTCTTGGCAGCCTCGGTAGCGGCGATAAGCTTATCGTTAGCATACATTTGGCTTTCCTTTTCGGTATATTCGTTGACGAGCTCCTTGGAAAGAGAGGTGGTACCAGAAACGACGGCAAGATCACCAGTCTTAACAAGCTTCTTAACCTTCTTAGTTTCCTTCTCACCATCCTTGTTCTTGACCTCTTCATCAACCATCTTCTCTTCGACAGTGTAAGCAGATTCGACGGAGATAAGACCGTGGATGTTAAGTCTGACCTTAACCTTGATTTGGGCGGGCTCACCGTTGACAGGCTCAACATTCTTGATGTTGAATTGACCAATCCAGGGGTTAATACCACGAGGTAAAGTCTCGGGCTTAGCATAGAGAGCTTGCAAAGTGAAGGGTTCACGACGGAAGAAGGTTAAAATCTTAGTAGAAGGAACAGAGTTGTTGTTGTCGAAAACAACGATCTCAGTCTCCTCTTCCTCAGGAGTAGCATCCCAAGTGAGCTTAATGGGATAGGTACAAATTTCGTTAATACGGAAGTCACGGACCTTGAAGACAGGAGACAACATAGCACATTGGAGAGCGGCACCACGAGCCATAGCTTCATCTTGGTTAAGAGTGGTGGAGATTTCCTTATTGAAGTACTTGGAGATAGTGGTCTTGATAGCGGGGATACGAGTGGTACCACCAATCATCTCAACGGAATCAATATCAGCGACGGTCAAACCAGCGTTCTCAAGAGCCTTGGTTAAAACATCTTCAGTACGGGTGAAAAGGTGAGAAGCCCATTGTTCAAAGTCTTCACGAGTAACCATGGCAGAGACATCACGGTCATCCATGATAGACTCAATGTTAACAGGGGCTTGAGGGTTGGCAGAAAGAACCTTCTTACAACGCTCGGCAGCGACACGGAGACGCAAGAGAGCCTTCTTGTTGGAGAAAACATCAATCTTGAACTTCTCCTTGAATTCAGCAGCGAGCTTATCAACAATAACAGCATCGAATTCACGACCACCGAAATGCTCATCGAAGGAGTTACCACGGACAGTCAATTGACCCTTGATGAAAGAGACGATTTGACAAGAGTAAGAAGAGTGACCAATATCAACAAAGGCAACGTTCTTGGGCTTTTCCTCAGGAAGATCGGTCTTGGTGATACCATAACCAAGAGCAGCAGCAGTCAAATCGTTGACCAAACGAAGACAGTTCAAACCGACCATTTCAGCGGCAGTAAGAATAGCACGACGTTGGACTTCAGTAAACCAACCGGGGACGGTGATAACACAGTCAGAGACGGGGCCGTTGATTTCAGCAGCGGTGATATCCTTAATCTTGTTAAGGTACATAGCAAGGAGTTGAACGTTAGAGAAAACTTGTTCCTCGCCGAGATAGTTAACCTGTTTCATAACAAATACTTGAGTTACTCATATCTTAATCGTTAGATTTTAAAAAAATTACCTTAGCACCGGCTTGACCGTTAGCATCAGCTAATTCGGCCATGATGAAGCTCTTCTCAATTTCTTGAACCTCGGGGTCGTCAATAGTACGACCAGCGAGACGCTTCAAACTAACAACGGTGTTCTTAGCGTTACTGATTTCTTGAGTCTTAGCAGCCTCACCGATATATCTTTGCTTAGCACCGAATGAGACAACATGGCTATTCGTATAAACAACAGATTAGTATATTAGCTCATTCTATAATTTCCTTATTCTCTTCACTTTTCCCTCTCTCTATTCACCGCCATGTTTAAATACTTACGGAGTAGCACGGTTAGAGACTTCGTTACAGATGACATCAATACCACGGTTACGGGCAACAGCAATAACGGCTTGAAGATTACCAAGATCAATACCCTACATAAATAACGCGTATATATTAATTATAATGTCAAGGGTGCAAAAAAAAAAAAAAAAAAGGCCATGCAAAAAAAAACACACTTACAACAACAGACATTATGTATTATATAAGTAAGAACAATAAGTTTCAAAAATAAATTTTCATAGCTCGATACCTATATAAAAAAAAAAAAAAAAAAAAAAAAAAAATTGCTAACTGTTTCGGCCAATCATCACTGCAATAAAATGTTCTTCCACTTTCTGGGAGATTCCAGCACTTGGTGCCAACAGAAATAGCCTAAAGAAAAAAGCCACCTAGACCTAAAAGTCAGCCGTCACATTTAGAGGCAGCTAAAGGCGTTTCATGGGTATGACAAACGATTCCAGAAGGGATATTCATTGTTGTTCGATAAAAACAGAAGGAACCTTTATGAGTTGTTTTATAGATGCTCTTTCCCAACAATACTAATCCATTACACAGAAGTATAAGCTTAAGGATGCAGGGCGTTTCAATTATGATGTTACTGCTGGCTTGAGCTAACTCTGCATTATTTACATTTCAAGTTACTAAAAGTTACTGTTTTGAATCAAAGACCCGGAGAAACTTTACTCTTTTTCCAACATTAGTGATCAGGTCAAACTATAAACTGGTTTCTATTTTCTATGAAGTTGTGCACTCCGAACTCAATTAAGCTTCTTTTATTTCTAAAAGTCTGTTTAAAGCTTCGGCATGTTGCACCTTCTCCAAAGCCTTGTTTTCTTCAACAAAAAAAAGTAAACAACGTCTTGATAGAATTAGCCCTATTGTAATATTTGCTCGTCTATGTAGTAATTATAATGAACGGATGCTTGATTTGACAATGTGTTTATATTAAAAAGTGCTGCTTTAAATTAGCATGATTTATATGTTCCGTGTAACACAAATAGCGTGTGAAGTTAACCTTGTTTGTCCACGTAATCAACAAGCTGAGAGCCGAATTTTGAGTTTTAGAATGATCTATTGTTTCTATTTTACTTCCATTTTCAATAAAGCTACCATCTGTATTTTCATCGTGTCTTATATATAACTTAAAATTGAGAACGCCTGTCTGGCTATTGAATTTATTGAAGATCACTTAACAAACAGAAGGAGAGTAAAGAAAAACTACAGGGAAAAAAGCCGATCACATCTGCATTATATTTAGAAGATAACAAAGATAATGTTAATGGAACAGCCTTTCCGAGTCCAGCATGAAGATGATCATCCTTTGAACGAACTCTACCTCCAAATACCGCTACATTTATGGGATTGTTGATCTCACAATTTTGAAAAATTCTACATATAGTACAAAACGTGAAGTTGACACTAAATTCAAATTGAGCATGGATGAAAACGATACACCAGTGCAAAAATTATTATTTTTTTATCCATTATCAGTGCTTCGAATATTATCGATGTAAAGGAGGCTTCTCATTATTAATAATAATCATGTATTACAGCCTCACATAGTGAGAAAGTAGTATCAATTTCAACCATTTAGCAAATGAATATTGTGACAAAGTATTAGCTTCGTTATTATCTTGTTATCAAAGTCAAATGTATATTAAAGTTGTGACAATCAAAATAGATAATCATCTAGTTAAACACACTCAAGACAACCGAAAACAAGAAACTAAACGAGGATATATATAATTTATTCAAGTTTGTAAATTGACGATTTGTAACGACATATCTAACAAACAAGGAGTATTTTTGAATGTGACATTTTCGTCAAATGGATGAGTTTTCAAAGCGGCGATTGTTACCCATAGCACTTAAAAACCGCTTAAACGATTTGAAAGCCTTCTTTGATGTTGGTTTAGCTCTCTCACCGGTCAAAAATAGTGAACTACAGGATTGCGTCTGGTGAATGAAAAGCTTATTTTTAGCTGCAGCTGGTATATACAAATCAGGTAAACTAATTGTGTCTTGAATTACTGTGTCTGAAGAAATGAAGGAATCGTTATTATTGCAAAAGGTAGGTGAAGGTAATTTTGGTATATGTTGGGATTTATCGATGTCAAAAATCTCCGTGAAACGTGAGCACATGGTGTCGGCGGTTGCGAATTTACGGACAAAAAGGCAAATACACATCGAACTAATTTTTATCTATATTTATCTATTTCCTACTCAGCTGACAAGATCTAAAATATACCCTATAAAAAGCTTTTCATTGCATAAAGGTAATGACAAAACAAAAATTAAATTTGTCTGATTTTGTGCATCGAAAGCCGTAAAAAAAGAATGATTCTATCAATATATCAATTAGATCTTAAGGTAACTACCATGTGTCCCGTTCCGATCCTAACTTCTGGTAGAAGTAAACCTATTGTAAAAAGGAACAAAGTAAAATTTATTCCAAATATTAAGTGAGCGAGTAAGTTATACAGGAGGTGATCGATTTTTTTACAAAGGTTATGAAATTATGAGCTTAGAAGAGGTATATAGATTGCGTTAATGGTAGCGTTGAAACAGGGTCACAAACACAGTCTTCTCCGTCAGCTTGAACCTTGTACGTTTCAGGATCTACAGTGATTTTGGGCATGGCATCGTTCAAGTGCATGTCTTTCTTTGCAACTGAACGACAACCTTTGACTGCCTCTGCTCGTTTACGAAGCTTATACCCTTGGACAACACCTTCATCCAATGATAATTGCGATACAAATACAAAACAAGATGATGACAAACTAGACGCATTAGCACCATACATAGGTCTAGATATGACTGGCTGGGTTGTTGGAATAGATCCGTTGGCATCACCTAATTCGATATTTAGTGGCATTATTAGAAAAAAAAGCGCAGCAGAACTTACCCATTTGACCCCAAACAATAACACCAGCCTTTAATATAAGCTCAGGCTTAGAACCAAAGAATCCAGGGGTGAAGCAAACCAAATCAGCGACCTTTCCTACTTCAATCGACCCAATCATATGACCGACTCCGTGAGCCAAAGCACTGGAGAAAGGTCAGTTAATTTAAACTCCTCATTATTTTATCAAACGACTTACACGTTGATTGTGTACTTGGCGATGTATCTACGAATTCTGAAATTGTCACTTTCTGTACCAATATCTTCTTTCAATGTACCACGCTGTTGTTTCATTTTGCTCGCAGTTTTCCAAGTACGCAGGATAACCTCGCCTGCTCGTCCCATAGCTTGGGCATCAGAACTAATCATACTGATTGCTCCAATGTCGTGTAAAACATCTTCTGCTGCGATGGTTTCTGCTCTAATTCGACTCTCAGCAAACGCTACATCTTCAGGAATTGATTTTGAAAGGTGGTGACAGACCATTAACATATCAACATGTTCATCTAAAGTATTTGCAGTAAAAGGTCGTGTTGGGTTTGTGGAAGATGGTAATACGTTAGGCTCACTACAAACAGTAATAACTATAAAACAAAATCAGTAAACGGAAACCATTGATTCAATCTTACTTACTATCGGGTGCATGACCTCCACCAGCACCTTCACTATGATATGTATGGATAGTTCTACCCTTGAAGGCAGCAATTGTAGATTCGACAAAACCTGCTTCATTTAATGTATCTGTATGAATTGTTGCCTAATGGTGGTGAATGTGAGTAGTTTTCCTCGCATATTACTAATTACACGTCATACCTGAACATCCAAGTCATCACAGACCTGCAAGCATGCATCAATAGCTGCAGGAGTCGTCTTTTGGAAGTAAACTAAAATTAGTTCAAATATCCTAACTATTGTAATCTTTGCTAACTTACTCCCCAATCTTCGTGAAGCTTCAAGCTGTAATTTTTTTTCAAAAACAAACGTGAGTTTAATGAAGCAAGTTTTGTAGTGGTTTATAACCTACCCTAAACAACCGGCTTTGATATGCTCCACTAATTCTGCTTTATTAGAGCAATTACCTTTGCCAGTAAAGCCAAAATTCATAGGAATATCGTCTGTGGCTTTCATCATCATTTCAATATGATGATTACCAGGCGTACAAGTAGTGGCATTTGTACCAGTATTAGGACCAGTACCTCCGCCAATCAAAGTGGTTACACCACTCGCTAAAGACTGTTTAAAGTTAATGCTGACATAGTAACAGGACATTTGTTTCCCCCGGGATTGCCCTTTTTAAGTAATTTATTTAATCTTGCTTACCTCGTAACACAGTTGGGGGCAAATATAATGTACATGAGAATCAATGGCGCCTGCAGTAAATATTTTACCTTCACCAGCCAATGCTTCTGTACCCGCACCCACAATCATACCGGGAGTTACGCCGTCCATCACATCCGGGTTACCAGCCTTTCCAATACCAACGATTATACCTTTTTTAATACCGATATCGGCCTTGTAAATGCCAGTGTAATCGATAACCATGGCATTTGTAATGACCAAATCCAAAACTTCGTGATCCAATCTTGCTGTTGCTTGGCCCATGCCTTCACGCAATACTTTACCACCACCAAACTTACATTCGTCTCCATAAACAGTAAAATCCTTTTCAATACAAGCCCAAAGTTCCGTATCTCCCAGACGTACCAGATCACCTGTTGTAGGGCCAAAGTGATCGGCATAATATTCTCTGTCCAAAGTATTGGCTGATGGGGTGGGTAATAAAGGCGCATTTGCATCGTGCATAAATCCTTGACTCGATAATGAATTGATGATTTCAGGTAAACGAATGAAATCTACAGGTCCAGATGCAAGACCATTACCACCTGTAATAACCTTATTACCAGAAATCTCGACAAGTGTAATTGTTTTGAAATCTCCTGGCTCAAAACGAACGGCAGAACCAGCAGGTATATCGAGTCTCATGCCATAACTAAGAGCTCTGTTAAAATGGAGAGCTACGTTCGTTTCGATGAAATGGAAATGTGATCCCACCTATCAATGACCCAAACCCGTTAGTTTTTTTATATCCTTTGTGTTACCTTGTCATATTACCTGAATGGGACGATCGCCATAATTGGTGACAGAAAGTGACAGTCTCTTTCTACCCACGTTTAAATGGATTTTACCAGGCTTAACAATAATGGCACCAGGAGCATCCTTGCGCTGAACTGGAGGTGGCATTGGAAACTTATCCTCAGATGGAATAGGGCAAAAACTTCCATAGAGTGCCATTTCAAGATTACCATTATCCGTACAAATTGGATCATGTACAGTCACCAAGTAGGTGCCATCAGGAAACGTACCTTCTACTTGTACTTCATGTAGTGTTTGAAATACATCAGGCATAACGTGTCTTCTTCCAAGTAACTGCTTGCCAATATCCATCAATTGAGAAACTGAGTAACAGCCATCACGCATCATCTCCAGTAATTGAGAAGCAATTAATGCAGTGGCTTCTGTTCGATTCAATTTGACGCCACGTGCCAAACGTTTTTGTGCAAGAAAACCAACTATGGGATTATATATAAGACAATTACATTTTATTACAAAAAACGACAAAAAAAATACCTTGATGTAGTAATAGTTTATCTAACTCTCGCGGTATCAAATGCATCGTATGGAGGTTCGAAAATGTTAAAAGAAAAAGTTGAAAAAGAGAAGAAAGGAAAAGTGGGGTTGTATTATATTTTTTCCAGATCTATTTTCCAGCTGGGCTAGAAAATAGCTAGAGAAGATAAGCGTAGACTACCGGTTTGTTCCTCTTTTTTTACCCCCCCCACGGTTTGTAAAATTACACATCGTCTCTCTATTATAAAACAAGGTCATATTTTTGTCACGTGTAGCTATCAGTGTGAGTAAATTCTAATCTATTCAATTTTTTAGCTGGTGAGCCGATCTTTTCTTTCACATCTCACTCTTATCATTAGGAGATAAAGCCTTGTATGTTACACCAAAAATACCAGATGTTTTTATTTAATCATTTCCTTCTTCGTGTTATATAGTTCTGCTGGTTGTTTTATATCAAATTCAATCCACTTTTGAATATTTAAAAATGCCACATGGGACTTTTGGATAGGATATGCTTGGAAATCATGTATCATGTCCTGCGATCGATACAACGGTCTTGAATATTTATGATCTCGTGAGTTGTTATAAATCAAATACCTCATACTCTTCGTGTTTAGACATTGTCTGTTTGCATCCTATAAATTTATCAGCAAATGAGCGTACCTCGTCTGTCATTGTTTCACTACCACCTGATTGAATCAATATCGGAGGCAAGCCTTCATAATGATCCGCAAATAACGGCGAGGCATATGGATGGCGTTTCAATCTACTATACTGCTCTGGCCCCAAGTACAGTCGTGCAGGGTTTACGAGAGCATTTATATGAGGACGTGAAGGTAGAGTATCATACATCTCTGCTTTCAACCAACTTTGATGACCGTACGTGAGATCGACCCAAGGCTATAGAATTTAGGGTCAAGTGCTTAATCTCTGTTGCAGCATATGAAAAAAAAAAAAAAAAAAAAAAAAAAAAAACTTACTGAAAGTAAAACGCAAGTCTCTGGAAGTGGGTAACAATGATCACGAAGATAAATTAAAAGCGACATAGCTAACCCTCCTCCTGCCGAATCTCCCACAATGATTATTTGATTAGGCTTTACTTTATATTCTTCAATCAAATGAAAATAAGCTTGGACTGCATCAGCAAGAGCTCCCGGGAATCTGGTTTCTGGAGCAAGACTGTAACTTACAGCTATGTAGTTATATAAGTGTCTATCGAAAGAAACTTTTCAAAAAGAAGAAAAAAACTTACCAAATATGCTTTTGTTTATATACTCAGATAACTTTTGCGATATAACATAATAGGCCTGCCAGTCTTTCATACAATATCCACCCCCGTGTAAATATAGCATGATTTTATCGTCTTCATTTTCGGCTCTCTCCAAAGGCAGTAGCCAATGAGCATTAATTTCTCGTGTTCCGTCCTCATGAGAATCAAAATCTTGGAGTATGCCAGGCAAATTCAATTGTTTAGCTTTAAAGGAAGCCAAATGATATCTGCCAGTGCTCGATAACTGATATGGAATTCTAAGAAAGGCTCTCCAGAAAGAGATGCTGCTTTCCTGAAATAAATAGCGAATCGCATGTAGCAGTGCAATAATTAATGTGGTTGTTAAATCCCAGGTAGATCGCTTTGGTTGACCAAGAACAGAATGAGAGTATATGTCATAAAAGAAAATAGCAATGCTATGTGGTACAAAGCGCAGGGCCCTATATGCCTCTTCCCATAAGCGCGGATAAATAGCATCTGGCTTATTTGTTTTAAAGGGTGATTCTGGTTTGCAATACTTTTTTGAAGGAATGCAGCATCCAGGTACTTTACAACGCTTGCCTTTTTTGTAATACATGATGATAAACAACAAAAAAGCAACGTTAAAACAAGGCTTTGCTAATTATAAGCAAACAGAATTTAGACCGATATCACGGCCATCTCATCCGAGATACAATTTTAATCTCTCGGGTAATAGTCGGCTTTACTTTTTTGTAAAGTTCTGGACTGCCTCTCTTGAGCAGATACCCAAGCCCCCTTTTGCGTTTTGCTCCCCAGCTTTATACCTGATGTATTAAAAGTTTGTATACATATGTGTAACTCAGTGCCCTTGGTCTCGTTACTATGTTTATATGAGTAGGAGAAAAGGTAATTTTAAAACCCAAATTAGTTCTTGGTGCACACATCGTTTTTGTTAATAAGGAGAGAGAAAGCCTTTTTTATGTGTGTACTCCCACGCCTTAAAACGTATGTTCTGATAAACAGACAATAACATCGTCTTTTTAAAAAGCAAGGAATATTCTAGCAGATGTTAATATTAAGAAGATATTTTTGTAGATCTCCAGTTTAACAAAGCCAAGCCAGAACCCATATTATGGGTTTTGTTTCTTGTACTACACTACCTTTGCTAAACTTTATATTTGATGTATATTCTAAGAAGCAATCGGTATGTCCCTACAATACTGTTAGTGTCATTAGCAAATTAAAACTTTAATCGAGTATTTTAGCAGCTAAAGGAATATACACATTCTGTCAAGAAGTGTGCTGTCCATACAAAATTGATAGCTACCGTATATGATTGGTAAATATACTTGTATTTTTTCTTGAGCTAAACAAGAAAAATAAGGGGTATTTTTTTCTTGGGAAGCTTAACTTAGTTTGGGTATTGTAAATACGGTACCAAATACCACGGACACTGACCATAATCATATCTCTTTTGTACCGTCTGTAGATCCTTTGCAATTGTAGAAACGCTAGTCCTACGCATCTACCAAACCATTGGACTAACAAGAACTGTATCTTTTGTTTGTTGATGCAGTCGTAGGAATTTTCGAAAAAGAAAAAAGCTGAGTAACTATATAGGAGCAGTTAGAGGAAAGGGAGATAGTGTCGCGTAAACCCGAAAGTGTATTTTTAATCCAAAATTACGTGAAAGATTTTAGCGTCAAATGTATCATTATAAGGAAAGATAATGCCAACTACTGCCATTTATGACACTAATAGGAGGACAGAAAATAATCGAATAAAGACGCACAGCTTCATATAAGCCGTTTTTACCTCAGATCTAGTTCCTTTATTTGTCGTGATTAACCTCGATCTAGTGCTCCTCATTGGATTTTGGGCAGCACAAAGGAGAAGCGAAACTTCTGCTTTTGTTAAAACATAAAGTTTTAATAGATCCCATTTGTGTGCACTAGCTACTACCCCCCTTTTATCCACTCCGTGTTTAATCCTCGTTTTATAATAGCTCGCTCTACTTGTCACATACTTTTGTCATTATAAGTACTCCTTATTTAATTGGAATTAGTTACTTCCTCTCTATTGTGTTGCTTTGCCACAATGTGCTATTATAGCAAAAGTATTTATGTCAAAAATAGGTATTGCCAAAACATGATGATCTTGACTTGCCCCTCAGTACTGTCCTTGCGCAAACTAATACATGCACATAATACATGATACTTGTACACATCTATAAAATGTGTGATTTTATTTATTCGGCTACTGCTACTGTAATTATTAGTTACGACGCTTTAGTGGGATCTGTGTCCAGAAGAAAATGAATATTATTTTTATATTAAAAAATAACACTTAACGTGTACAAAGTACAAATTTGAAAATTTGCATAAATCTTGGTAAAACTTCTTCCGGGGAGTCGTGGTACACCATGTCTCTATTAAAATAATAATTGGTGTGTAATATAAATATACAGCTATCCTTAATTGTCATAAACAAACTTATATAGAACACTCACAAATATTGATTATACTTTTCTTCTTCTTTCTAACACATATTTTTTTTTCTTTTTTCTTTCCTTTTTTTCTTTTATTAATCATTTCTTTATTCTTTCTTTAAATCATCCTGTTATGTTATCTATTCGTTCATCTTATAACAGAAATTACGGTACTGACGAAATGTATTCATCATCACCCTCTCCATCCTTTGAAAACAAAAGGTAAAAAAAGAAGACGATTACATGCAGAAGATTAAAATATGCAAAAAAAACCGGTTTTACATAATATTACACTGCATGTTTCTATCTTAACACCACTTGTTGAAAAAAACATTTATAAAATCGTGAAACTAATCTCAAATCATTCTTTTTTTTTCTTTTAATATATTAAATATTTAAGCTCTTTATTTAACTACTACAATCATTACAAAGAGTCGCAAGCAGATACAATTATGGATGAACAGCATCATCAGCAACATACTGATCTGACATTTCACGGTTCTGATTGGCCAATAAACAAGTCACCTCAATCATCATATATTCATCACCGTGACGATCTGTATTCTCCAGTTGATGGTGCTGCTGTAGCTACTTCTTATTCGAGCTATGAAAACTATGAGAACTTTTCCGATGACATGACTAATAACATCCACATGGATGATTCTGATTATCACAATATGAGTTGGACATCCACCACCGACGATAATTCTATGGCCAATATGATGACAATAGCTCCAAACAAACCAGATAATTATTCACCACCAAATAGTTTCGCACAACAGAACAAGAAACATCATCCGCAATTCAGCAGCACCGGGAATCATCTTTTAAACATGTTCCCTGCTCCAGCTCCACCACCATATCACGGCAATATGTTTTACCAACGTCCAAACTACACTTCTTCATCCTATCCTTGTATAAATAAAGGAGATAAGTATCATACTCGATTTAAAAGTGCCAATGCACGACTATCTCCTTTTACAGAACAACAAGAAACTTACCAGCAGTTATTAACTACAACTTCATCTTCACCACCTCATTTGGTGTCAGAAGAGAAATTAGCTGTGGTGAAAAATGAAGCTCATGATATAACAGATCCACATTATTTTTACCATAATTACCAAACCAAGAAAGAATATAATCATGTTCCAACGGATCAAAAGTAAGTAACAAGGAGGTAAAGAGAGAGAGAGAGAGAGAGAGAAAGAGAGAGAGAGGGGGGTAGGGGTAGAAGTAGGAGTTGAATCTTAACATAGGAGGCATTTTTGTGGGGAACTGTCAATAATAATTAACACTCCTATCGTTTCAATAGGTCATTTCAATTCGATGCTGTCCTTTTCGGTATGTGGGAACACCAAATTATTTCGTTTAATCATTTCATTTTTACTTATTTCTTATTTTGAATATAGCATCTACCGCAGTCAGAAAAAAGCATGATGAATTACCCGTGACCTATCTTAATCGAGGCCAGGCTTATTTGGTTGATTTAAATGCCTCTTCTCATCAACAGCAATGTTATCCTGCCAGCACAATAACAAGTACATTATCCATCGCATTCCACGAACCAAGCCATCGTCAACTAGCTGAAAGTTACTGGAAGTATTGGATCAGTCAACAAGAAACACCAAAAGATGCCAGAGCAATTGATTTAGATATAAACCAAACCACCGGAATTTACAATGTACGTCTTGTATCGTTTGACCGCGTATCATTTGATTGGCATAGCAGATTTGGTGCTAAAGTCTATATTCGCTTTAATTGTCTATCCACCGACTTTTCAAGGATAAAAGGAGTCAAAGGAATTCCTTTAAGATTTGTTATGGAGACCAACTTGAATTTCAACTCTTTACCTGACGATTCTGCACTTTATAAAGGAACTTTTGAAAAAAACGAATCTGACGAGTTATCGGCATTTCAATACAAGGAATTATGTTACTGCAAAGTGAAGTTGTTTCGAGACAAGGTATAAACATGATAAAAAAAAGTTTATTTATATATTGACACTTGCTATCAATTAGGGCGCTGAGCGTAAAAATAAAGATGATAAAAAGCAAATGGCGAAACAGATGGAAAAAGTCATTGGTATGTGCATTGTAACAAGATAAACAGATACAAAAACTTATCGATCTTCTTTAATAGCGTCTACAAATGGCAACCCACAACAGCATCCTTTATGGCCAATCATTAGTCAGTCCCACAAATCCACAAGTCTTTTGTCTCTGCTTCCTAGTTCACCGGATATTAGTCTTGATGATTTTGATGAATCCAGTGAAACAGCCAACCTACTTCAAATTATGGTAGCCTCATCAAACGAAAACCAGCAGCAGCCAAAAAGAAAGCGTGATAACAAGAGCGTCAAAAAAGCATTATTATCATTGCCTATGGAAATAGTTGAGACTAAGAAGTCCCGTAATAGCAGCAAGTCATTTCATAAATTACCCACTGCATTATGTTTCTATGTATGGACTCGTCATATTCACAGTACGCCTCATGAAGTATATCTTCATCAACTCACAACACATGAATTGAAGATCAGATTGAGTGCTATTTTGTCAATACATTCAGCTAAAATATCAGAAATTTTATGGAAGAGAAAGAAATCCGAGGAAAATGCTAGTAGTGATGTACTTGTATTGGTCGAGGATACATTTATTGCGGAGCACATTGCGGATGGTGAAATGATGACTGTGGATTTGGAGATCAAAGCCGATGGAAATTTTCGACTTGTACTAGAGTTCTAATGACGGTGGTAACTTACACAAACATATACACTATGATCCTTTTTTTTATTTTTGCACTTATGATAATACTTCCCTTATGACCTTTTCCTTCTCCTTTTTATTTATTTCGTAGCGCATGACCTAACACACCCCATATACATATAACATTTCACATATCTTTTCTTCTCTATATAGCTTCATCCCTTTTTTGCTTCTTTTTTTTATATATATAAATGTATACACCTTTTTTACACTCACACTCACACTCACAATCATAGCATAAGAATTTTTAATTCCCTTATGAGATATTGTTCATATTATAAATATCTTTTTAGATTAGGATTCCATGACAATATTCCCCATATACAAAAAAAAAAGCACTGTATATGTATTCATATGTGCCTTGCTTTCATCAAACAGATATTTCAGCTCAGAATAACCAGAGACTGTGTTTGTAGAAATTTCAATGCGGTTGCGATTTTTTTTTGCTAATGGAGTACAAGCATACTTGTCAAATGATTAAACACCGCGTATCAAATATAAGGTATGAGAATACATTAGGATTTACTCGACAAATATGCAGAGACAAATATATTCTGTTATTATGGCATTGATGAATGTCATGATTCATAGAAATTTTACAGCTATAGTGAAAAATAAATCTGTGCCCTTTTTTTTCTAATTGGGGCTAATTAGTTATCAAAGTGACATAAAAAATTGTACTTGATATTGTTTTCCAAGAATTGAATATGTGTGAGTAATAATTGTATCGGTCATGTGTGATCATACAAACTGTTTAAGGAACATGTGAAAAAGGACTCACATTAGTAGAACAGTTCAGCCAAAAAAAAAACAATGCTGTTACCCACGACCTGTTATAATGTGCAACCTATTTTTTTTTATAAAAAAAAGAGGAGTTTGCCCTTTTTTGCTTTTAATTCTTCTTGCTTAAAATGACTTCTGTTACGCGATACATTGGAACAGGTGCTGCTACTACTATCTCCCTCCTAGCCTGTATTTACCATGACAGAGCTGTATTCAACTCTAAACGACCTGACATCCTTCTGCAACAGCATTTGACGAGGCACAAAAAACTACGTTTGTTCGTTTTGTTAATCCTATCTGGCCTGTCACAGAGCGTATTCCAAGACTCATGACCCCTTGGACGCTTAACATGAATAACCATTTAGACATTGTTAATGGTTTTGCTAGGGACGTTATCAAAAAACTCAGAGCTCAATTAGAAGCAGGCGAGGTTCATAAAGATCTTTTTTCTCGTTTCATGGATGCTAGTAACAATAATGGAAACATATTAAACAATGACGAGTTTCTTAATATTGTTTTAAATTCTGTTAATGCTGTAAGAGATACAACCACCCAAGCGCTTTTTTGGATCTTTTATATGCTTATGTGCCATTTGTGGATGGAAACCAAGTTACTAGAAGAGATCGAAAAGTTTATTTCCCATGATGATCTAACCAACTCATCTTCTCTTTATAAAAAGATCAAGTGTATGCCATATGCTCATGCTATATTCTATGAGGTACTCCGACTTTATCCATCCGTGCCATTAAACCAAAAGTTTACTCTAAACGATGATATTTGGCCTGTCAAAATTCGTATTAAAAAGTGATTATATCTTGTAGTGTTCTTATGTTCAAGGTCAAGCAGAAAAAGTATGGGTCCCGAAGTTAAAATATTTAGAACGGAACGTAGGATCGCAGAAGAAGATGAACTTAAACTTAAATCATAAGGCCAATGGCTTAGTAAATATATAGCATGAAGTCTGCTGCTAAGCATACACGAAAACTCATCATTCTTAAAAAAAAGCCTTCCATGCCGGACCACGTGTATTCCTTGGACAAAATTTAGCCACTTTGGAAGCACTGATAGCAATTATATGCTTGGTAAAATGTAACAATTTTAATATAACGCCAGGGCAAGATGTTACTTATGGAGTCTCTTTGACTTTACCCATGCGATATGGTATGAAAGTGATGGTTGAAAGGCGCAATAACAGAGATTGATTTTACTGTTTATTTACTTTTAGTCATTGAATAAACAGACGCATTAAGGTCGAGAGGTACGTGTAGTGCTTTAGGGCGTAATATTTATACACGATGAGATTTAAAATCGAGGTAAACGGCTCTGTCAAACTATGAATCACTTTGCCTTTAAAACAATAAATCAAGCTGTCTTTTTGGTCACTTCTTGGGATGCCTATAAATTACTGTTCATATCACTTCTAAGCGCGGTAGAGGTTCAAGGAAGGCTCCGTTAAGTGTGTAGATTTATGCCTTGGCACCAATTGTATTCTGAGTTTAGATGGCATCAAGTAATGTTTGCTGAAAGATCATATAAGAAAATCTTGACTCTTTTGATATCAACTGCATGCTAGTAATTAGCTGTTATTTTGATCCACCAACAACATTTTTTAGGCTCCATTTTCTAGCAAATAGTTTTTATTTGTTGTCTTATTTGTATGTCGTGAGGTAATATCAAACAGAGGTACGACAATGTAAAAAATTCAGCCTTCTTTTCTGGCAATTAAAGGCCTCCTGTTACACACCTTTTAAGGCTAAATAAAATGAGTCTGAAAAGGACAATTAATGCGAGTTTGAATAAAAGGCCAGCCATCCTGATAAAGATATAGAACCCGCCTTTTTCCTCTTTTCTTAAAAAAAAATATGACTCCTGAAGAACAAGCTGAACGTCTCAAGCAATTTCGTGTTGAGCTCGGTGACATTGAGCACCCAGTATCTGACGATGTATGAAAAACTATTCTACAAACCCCCCCCACTAATCTAACTTTTTAATAATAGTACCTCGAACAATTCTTAATTGCTCGTAGTTGGAACATCGTAAGCCTAGTTTTTATCTTGATGACAATGAAGAAACTCATATTTCTTTTAAATAGGCAGGTGCAAAGGAGCAACTTTTAAAAACCTTTGAATGGCGTAAAACCAACGACATTGGAAATCATCCTGTTGCCACCTTGGAAAACAAGTTACCCGTATTATATGCTGTTCGTGGTTACAAGAGTATCCCCGATAGTAACTTGGAAGCTCTTCCTGGCGTATCTGAGTCCGTCTTGAGAATTAACAAGTATATGGGTGGTGCCTGTCTTCATAAGACAGACAGAGAAGGGTGTCCAATTTACATTGAAAGATTGGTAAAATACACAAACAAACAAAGCAAAATAAATGAATGACATCATATACTCATACTTTTTTTATATAAGGGTTACCACAAGGCAAAGGACATTGCTAAACATGCCACGGTGGAAGAAGTACAAGGTTATCATGTAGGTTGTAACGAGTTCTTGCATCGTGTAGTGATGAAGGACTGTTCAGACGCGGCTGGACGTCATATCAATCGCGAAACTGTCATTTTTGATTGCACTAACATGGGTTGGAGTCGTAAGTAGGAATTGAAAATTGATGGGATAGTAAGTTTAATGTATCTTTTAGAATTACATATGCCTGCGTTACATTTTATTCGTGCAATTGCCGATTGTGATCAAAAGTATTACCCTGAAACACTCAACAAGTTCTTTCTTGTCAATGCGCCTGGTGCATTTGTCTATGTCTGGAAGATTGTCAAGGCCTGGTTAGATCCTGGAGTAAAGTATACACTACTACAGAAAGTAAGGGGTTGTCTAATCATTCTAAAATAGACTATTGCCAAGATTCAAATTATTGGCGCTGACTTTAAAGAGCCTTTATTAAAGCAAATTGCACCCGAGAACTTGCCTGCTTTTTTGGGTGGTGACTGCACCTGTGCACACATGGATGGTGGATGCGTGCCTTCTCAAGGTAAGGGAAAAAAATGTTCTTTTTCCTAGAATTTTTTTAGCTTAACCCCCAGTTTCTATTAGTATTGAAAAACGCCAAACCTCTGGAACCCAAAGAACATAACGAGAATGTACCAACAGCATACAATACAGAAATCATGAATTCAGCGAAGACTTCAGACGTAATTCGTGGACCCTCCTTCTACTAGATTTGATTTATAACCCCCTCCCCCCATAGAATTAAAAAAATATACTTTTTTTACTTATCATCCGCGCAACAAAGACAGTTTATTTAAAAATTGGTAATTTGTGGTTGGTAGTTTCTTTATCAAAAAGGTTATTCTTGAGAATGAAATGTTTAATCGAAAAGACCTAGAACAAAAAGTTAATAAACATGTTTTCTACTAATACACAAAAAAAAAGTTACATACCGAAACCCATATCATCATCAGATTCTTCCTTCTCCTCAACCTTCTCCTCCTCAGCGGGGGCATCGGAAGTGGCAGCAGCAGCACCAGAAGAGGCAGCGGGACCGGAACCAGGGGCACCAACGTTCAAGAGGAGGGCCTTAAGGTCTTGACCGGCGAGGGCCTTGGCGTAAAGGGAGAACCAGATAGGCTCAACCTCAATACCGGCAGCGGCAACGAGGGTTTGGAGCTTATCAGCCTGTATTGAATATAATAAAAAGTGTTAGTTGTTTCTTTTCATTTCTAACCATTCTACTACTTACGGTGATCTCAACATTGTCATCCTCGAGGATGAGAGCGGCGTAAACAACAGCAAGTTCAGCAGACATGCTACAAAATTGAGAAAAGAATTAGTTTCCAAATGCCATTTGCTTTTTTTTTTTTGGGTGTGTCCATTTTTTTTTTTTTTGTAATGATTCCATGTCGGATGGATTGATGCCTAGAAGCCATCCATTGACAAATAAACAATACACAATGGATACACACACATATCAGTTCTTTTGGTTCGACTACATACGCGCAACGGATGGATGTAATTTGAAGGAGGATCTCTTGGATACACCAATTCGAACTTTTTTACCTGGAAATCGAATTGGAAACCAGTCCCACTCGGGGGTTTCCAATCTCAGATTGGTGTGCAGCTCGGAGACTCATTTCATTACCAAGTATAAGTCCATTATATCCATTTAAAAACCTATACCTCTTTGATGAACTCCTTTCAAATTTGCTTCATTGTACTTTCAATACGATTGAGTTTAAAAAAAATGATGTTAGACTCTATATCTATTGAGTGTATTTACAGTTCATACCTTATGTTTTGCGGGACAGTTCATTATATTGATACATTACATGATTACTTTTAATTAAGCTCTTACTTCTAATAAAAGGTATATTTATTGAGTCAAAAGTAGAATTCCACTCGGTTGTCTTCGTTTTGTTACTTGTTGCGGCTTCAACAGTATTAGGTTCCTCTTCCAAAGTCTGCTTAACATCACAAGAAGTTATATACACAACGTGAATGGGGAATAGAACCAAAGAAATCACGAACAGAAGGTATTCTAATCCCAACATATACTCTTTTTTCCTCTCATTTAAAGATGCACATTCCTAGCTGTTGTTCTTCATTTCATTCATGGCTGATAAATTTAGCTGAGGTAGAAAATTTAGATCTCAAGACAGCCAAATTGAGTTAATGAATCGACTGCGCGGTTAGCGATACTGTGTATCGATCTATGTTTACTATTTATAGCTCAACATGTATGAAATGGAAGAGATAGAACGAAAATGTCAACATAAAAAAAGTCTGGTGAATGCTTGTCCAAACAATGGATAAGAAACTGAGCAAGTTAATGCCTGGTTTGCTTGTTTTGAAAAAATCCCGTTATCTTCTATTCCCACTTGTACCTCGTCGGTTGTTGTATCTTGGTCTTTGGCTGTCTCTTTTATATCTTCAGGCGCATATACAGCTTCAGGTAACTTGGTCGTTCAAATAATTGTAAATGAACTTTTTGATATGTATATGTTTGCTTAAATCGCCACGCTTTTCTTCCATTTGATCAAGTATTAATTGTAATTAACTTGCTTTATTATGGGTTCCAGTAAGTTCTTGCTCATGTCACAACACATTAATTGTTATAGACCTCGACAAAGTTTAACACTAATAAAAGCTGAAAAGAACGCTCACCAAAATAATTCAGCAAGAGAAGAATAATAAGGGAAAGCACAAAGTAAGTGTGTTGCTTGCCGTGATGTTTACGCCCCATTAGGATGACAATCAATAGCAATATAGGATGCTAGAAATGTAAAGAATGACTATTGGCTAATACTATACAGAAAAAAAGGCAATAAAATAAAGGTGAGTATGTTCTAGTTCCAATTGTATCCAAAGGTCTCACACAAGCTTTCCTCTGCCAGTCTATTAGGATAATAGAGGTGTCGTAGTTGAGTACTATTCATTTAAGAATAAATAAATAAATCGTATCAACTATAGATTATAAATGTAATATCGTAAGATCAATCATATTTAAAAAGACAATAAAAAATAATCAAAGTAAAGATACCCTTTTATTATAACGTTGAATGTTGAGTAATAGCATACATTTGTACACTACTACACAACTAACTCTACCTCGATTACATACTTCTATATAAAAAAATAGCATGATTGGCTTAATTGTATATTGGAATAAAAGCTGCAAATAGAATAATATACAACTGTTACTATATCTCAATTGGAAAACTAAAAACCTGCTCCAGTTAAATCAAGAATATAAAAAAGAGAAATCTAATAATGATAGTCCCCTCTATAGATAAGCTACCCATCGAGAGAATAGAACAGCTATCGTTATTAATGGTTCATTTATTTATATATTGATACAAATTATACGACTGATTAGTTTATAATAGTGCATGAATAAATGGATGCCTACTTTCTGCAACCAAACATATAAACATCAACAAGATGTTCTATATTTGGGACCATATATCATATTCATTCACAGATGGTAAAAGAGCCCGTAGGATTGATGAGAGGTCAAACATTACAAATATGTTCTGCCGAAGCCAATTAACGACAAATCATGTTACGCCTCTTTTGACAGCTACCGTTACACATTATCTGACAGGTTCTTTTTACTCCGAAAGACACAATAAGAAGTGTTCCCTGATCCTTTAATCTAGGACGATGTTAATTGAAGTCAATTCTAACGAGTAGAATTCAATTAACGAAAGGCGGGAAACTGAGTATAGATATATTCCAAAACCAGAAAGGTTGACTCACTAACTTCCAGGGGCAGTTGATCAATATAAAAGGATTGTTTATTTTACAGCAGCAGAGTTCTTTAGTCTATTTTTTTACCTAGAATAAAAAATACCTTGTAATATTTTATCAAATACCACATGAAAAATTATTGGAAATTGCCGTAATAGTAAGCAATCGGTTTATAACACCCTTTAAAAACCGAATGTATGTACGCATCTTTCATTGATTTTTCTAAACGGCTTTTGTAATGAACATCGGATTGAAACTTTTTGGGTAATTTTGCCTTACCATGATGTAGGAAAGAAAGTGCTATTTAATGCAGTGGGATGGTTGAACAAAGAATTGTCTATAAAAGTTGTTAAATAAAAGAAAGGGGATGTAATAGAAAATGAAAGAATTTCTCTCGCTAGTTATAATAAACCTATCTTGGTGTTTATAGATTGATGACATTTACTTGTGTTAGGGGTTGTATATGCAGGTCATAAATACTAAAGAAGTAACAGACTGTGATACGGCTCGTTATTAAACCCTTTATTTTATGTGTTCTTTATCACAATGTTCATAAGTGTTTCATTGGCTTTAAGCTCTTGTATGCAATTGCATGTGTTTTATTATTGGCAGTAGTGGAGAAGAAGATCTATACACGTTGAGATATTTTTTTAAAAAAATAATAATTAATAAGCGAATCTAGAAAGTAAAATTACAGACTAATGGTAGTAGGGACGACTTGACAGAAGCCACTTTCAGATTTTTCAATACGAGATTGACCATCGACCAAACTCTTAACGACGTGTTCAACTTCAGCAAAGGTATCAAAAGGAATAAAAGGGATATTCTCTCTCTGACAATAGAACTCTAAATCACGACCTTTACGGGCAAATAAGACATCCGCGTGTTTAGCAGCGGAGATATCAGAGACACCGTCACCGCAAAAAACAAAGATGGTGTCCTTTGTAGCAGCCAAACGAGCCTTTTCCAAAGCTTAATTTTAAAAAGAGATTTTAGAAAGTTGATGAAAATAGGATTGTAGCGACTTACTCCTGGACTTGTCGTTGCCATAAATACTATCGTCTCTCCAAGTGATCTTCCAGTGACGATCAGTGACTTCACCTTTATTAGCAATGATTTCGATATCTTTTGCCTTGTCACCAAGGAAGTTGGTCATGATAATTTCAAGGACGGGGATTAAGCCACTGCTGACGACGGTGACGGGGAAGTTCTTTTCACGACAATAGTCGTTGAAAGAAGGGAAACCGGGATCGATGGTACATTCTTTTTTCAAAAAAAAGGATTAGTGATTGGCTTTTCCTTCATCATGGTAGGAATAGTTTACTGTTGAAATACTCGGCCCAAGCTTCGTCCCAACTGAGATGAACCGAGTCCCACATTTCTTGCACGGCATCACTGGTATAAGAGTGTTTTAGTATGCAGGGTGTTATATTTGGAAAGGAAAGATATTGGCATACCGGTATGTCTTGGTGCCTTCGAGGATTTCATGTTCGAGGACACGTCTGCGTTCAGGGCCCATTGAGCGACGGTCATCGATCAATAAGAGACCGGTGTCTAGAAAAGAAAAAATTTAAGCCCCAGCATGAATTTTTTTTTTTTTAAGGGGAATCTGTTGTACCGTCTAAAGAAAGGGTTCCATCAAAATCGGTAAAGACTTGTACTTGAGTCATTTGTGGTAAAAACGGGAAAGAAAGCGGGGACAGAGGGCTTTTAAATTAAATATTGTTTTTTATTAAAGGTTATGACATCATTTCTGGACCGAGTTGAATGTCGCCAATGCAAACGACGACGTCGTCTTGTTGTGGACGGTTAAAATATTTTAATTGTAAAGCGAGAGCTTGATCACCGGTCAAGAAATGATGGGTGGTAAAGTTGAGCTGATAGCCGTCGTTCAATTCAGCTTCATGGTGATGCGTGGATAGACCAGCAGCGTCGTTGTTTTTTTCTCGACGTACGAGTAAAGGGACGGTTGTTTTTGGGTCGTGGACATGAATCAACATGTTATAAAAGTCAGGCTTGTCCATGCAGTCATTGTGGTGGGGGTCGACGTGATTAGACCGTTTGCCAGCAAGACTACATGGAGAAACATGAGTGGACTTGTCAATGACATGACCTTGAAAAAGGCCGTTGGCGTAAAAGCATAAAATACCCAAGCCTTGTACACTTGTCATTGCTGGGTAAAGTATATATTTTTAAAAAAGGAAAAAAGAAAAAGAAAAAAAGAAATCAAATAGATTTTTTTCTCATGGCATAGAAATCCGCTTCAATATCTCCTTCACTGCGATGCGAAAGCACGCCTAATAAATGGGTTGTTTGACGTTCCGATTTTTTCTTGATGGGCAAAGAAGAAGGGATGAGATCGTCTGTTCGTTTTCTCTGTAAGCGTTTTCGATGTCTTGTTTGATGAGGCGGTATCAAATCCCCTTCCCCGTCTTTATCCAACTTTAATTTCTTTCGTTTCTCTTCAATCATGGAGAACAAAGCATTTTGGATCTCTTTTTGTTCAGCCATGGATTCTTCGTGTACTTTTCTGTAATTGTTTTGGTACTGTTTATCGACGCTGGAAATCTGATAAATCATCATGAGTTTCGCATCGTGTATAGTCTCTCTTCTCTTTTCATCCAGATCTGCTATGCTTGTATCAAACATTTCGTGCTTGCCTTTTTCCACCGCGGTCAATTCCTGTTGCAATTGTTTTATTTTCTCATCGTACAGCCTAACGTATGAGTTAATTTTCGGGTATCTTTTTCTTTTTTTTTTTCTTTACGTACACTTGTCGGTTGTCTAGAAATTCACGGTCGATTTCTGTTATCCGATCATCCATTTCCTTCTTCTTTTTCAGTTTTTGACTCTCTAACACGGGTTCTGAAGAGGGAGTTAATAAAGTTGAAAGGGAGGGAAAGTTATGGCTTACCTTGAGACCATGCTTGTTTATACACTGGGTAATATTCTTCTTCCGGGTACGAGTAAGAGAAGGTTGACTTTTGGTAATACGACTGTTGTAAGTTGGAAAGAGGAGGTAAAGTATAACGAGGTGGTGATGAGCTTTTGGAGTACATTTTAAAGAAAAAGAGAGAAATACCAAAAAAAAAAAAAAAAATCCGCTACAGACACTCCCCTCCCTTATAATTCCGCGGGATTCCTTTTCCCTTCTTTGGCAACATGTTTTTGCATAAAAAAAGATGTCACATGGAGCCAAAGCTTAAAAAGAAAACAATGTTCTATTTTATATCCAAAGGATTAAAAAAAGCACTGGTCGAATCTAGCTGCCGTTGAGGAACACGAGAGGGGGTGATACAAATGGTATTAGGTATAATAAATGCTTCATGCGGGTATAATTATTCTGCGTAGAAGAAAAGAAATATGGCTGCGTGTACATTATCTTTTTCAGTTATTATTTCCGTATGTACAGTGCCTCTCAGTCGCAATTGGCCAATTTTTTAAACTCAACCGGTCACTTTCTTTGAACTTCATTTGGTCGCACCTTTTTGATCAAGGGGTTATTTATGCACTTAAGGAACATAATTTTTTTTTTTTGGCACTTGCTCACAGGCATCCATCATTCGAGAGGTAAGTGTCTCATTGTTCTGAAGCTTTTCTCTCTTGACGTAGTCTTTCGAGTCTTTCCAGAACTGGTCAATGGGGTTTGATGCTGGCGAATAAGGCGGGATGTTTACAGGTATATATCCGCGACTGGCAATGAGAGGATCAATGTGAATTGGAGCATTATCCATCTCTTGGAAACGGATTCATAATATCCATGGTATCAACAACGAATTGCATAAAATGTCATGTTAGCAGTCATTGAGCGTTACTATTGAATTATGAAAGAACCAAATGAAACTCGAACGATTTTAAAAAAAAGCGACCAAGTTTATTCACTTTTAGGTGACTGAAAGCACTGTACATAACGAGCGATTATCTAAGCAGGGATTCGGGTAGTACATGCGCGCCGCATTAGTACATTATCTATGTAACAGTCCATGGGGGAGAAGAAAAAGAAAGTGCGCAGGTGATACATATGCTGCATCTTGTTGCAGATAGACATGGGGGGGCACCAAGTACAAGATGAGGATTCATGACGATCTCCAACGCTGATATGTCGACAATGAAGAGATAGGTCTCCCACAATCATAAAAGAGAATCATGACCCTACCATGTGATGAACAATTAAGTTTTTTTTTTTTTTTTTTTTTCATATCTCATCATAAGGTGAATAGAGAGGACAAAGGCAAATTGCATGATGTTTCGGGTTAATTAGCAGTTTTGTTCACTTGACAGAAGTGATAAGTAATTATCCGATTAAAAAGAACTACGCTTTTTTCACGAGACATGGGCTGGGGTGTGAGAGATGTAGTACATACATGGAGCCGTGTAGCTGTTACTGCGATCTATCACAGAGATGACTAATATGTATTTCGATTGATATATTATGCGGCAGTTTATGATCTATTTGTAGCGCTGATATTGCAGTTTACCTCAGCAAGGGGTTAAAACTCCGTGCATCTGCGGGTGTAATGTATTTATTATTTTTATTTTAGGGTAGTAATCCATAGAGGTTGCTATGCAATGGTTCCAAAACACGTCATTAGGAGATATGTGACTAAGTCAGGTGGCGTTTCTGTGTCTATGTAAGTGTGTCCAAAGTCAGCGGGTGCAAACTGTATCGCCACGTGCAAGGCAAAGACAATAAACTTAGCATGTTGCAATTCGTCACTCGGTTACATCTGGACACGTTTTTTGCAGTATAATTAGAATTTGCGGAGCCATTTGAAAACAAGGATCTTTATAGGTGACGGAAGGCCAAACTAGATTTAGTACGCTAATTAATATTTTATTAGCTCATTTGATATTTGTGTAAATTCATGACCGCGCACTGTACTACATTTTGTGTTGCCGCCACGTGCCGGAAGAGATCGGCATTCAACCCTTTTTTTTTTGTCGTCATACAGTACATCGGAAAAGAGTATAAATAGGGGGCGTCCCTTTTCTTTTTACCCAAGATTTTAATCACTTTTTACATACAAAAAAAAAATATCCTCCAAGTTGAAATAGAAAAACCCTTTTTCTCTATTTCCTCTATAACCAACATACTCTATATACATATATACATAAAATAAGCTATACTTTACTATGTCTGACGGTCGCTGTATTCATTGTGGACAAAAGGGTCATTACTCTATGTAAGTAGAATGATTCTGTCATTACCTGACTATCTTACTTACTCTTTTTTTTTTTTTTTTTTTTTTTTCTTTAGGATGTGTCCCAAGAAACCAACTCCAAGCTAATTCTCCTTTTTCTTTTTTCATTCAACCTCTCAACTTTTTCTTTTGGCCGGTTATAGAGGCCAGAAAAACTGTTTCCATCTCTCTTATTTTTTTTTCATTTATAACTTTACCAGTTTCCTGGTTCTAATTCTACCCTTTTTTTTATACCTTTTTGCATCTATGTCCTCCATACCTATAAGCCCCCCCTCTTTCTACATGTCCAACCCTCTAAATATATGATTTTTTTTTTCCTTGTTATAAATTTTTTTTTTTCCTTGATATAAATTTTTTTTCCCTTGAGCCGGATCATGTTTCCCGGTTCCACGTTTAGAGTGTAATGTCGTACAAGTGGACATAAAAATAGCAAATTTATAAACCAATTATAATAAACGATGGGACGACATATTTTAATTTTTCATGTGTGTCAGTGACATATTGAAAAACGAATGTGGTAGAAATAAGGAGGGGACTCAATTTATGGGTAATAAGGGGTAGGTTCATAAATAGGGTAACACTGTGGGGTGAACCAATAATTCGGATTTACAACAGATGCTTGTTTAGCATACAAGAAGTCCTCTTCATCTTCGTCATCATCAGTAGATGAAGCCATGGAGAGTTTTTCTTTAGATCGCGTAGTGATGTGATAGTTTCTTTCATTCTCTTTGGGTACATGGGATCGACGCGTGTGCCTTGTCAAATGGGATTTTTTGGTGTAGCTAACAAAGAGTGAGTATAGAGAAAATGGGATGAAAAACAAAGAATTACCTTTTAGGACAATTGGTTGCATCACAAACAAAGGATCGTGTCTGTGAATGGATTCGCCTAATGGACCGCATGTGAGGCTCATGGGGTTCGATCATCCATCAAAATAAATAAATAAAATACTTTACCTGTGTCTAGCCAATGAACTGCTATCGCCAAAGCTTTTATTGCAACTGGTAAATTGGCAGATGTGAGGTTTTTCCCCCGAGTGAGTACGTTGATGCACTGTCAGGGCTGATCTCTGCATATGGAAAGAAAAGGCGTTAATTAATTGTTGATGGCGGGTTAGCTAATAATAATTACCTGAATGAATCTTTTGCCGCAATGGTCTAGAGGACACTGATAAGGTCTATAAAGATAATCCAATTAATAAGAGGTCTAGATTGTTTCCTAGTGTCTGTAAATCACCTGTCGTTGGTGTGAATGCGGTAATGTCGAGTCATATCGGATGGTCGGCCTAAGTTGAAGTGTCAGTAAAACTTCCCTTCCTTGCTTTTATAAAAAAAAAAAAGACCCTTACTAAACGTTTTCCTGCAGTCCTGCCAGGTACATGCATGTCGTTTTTTATTCACCATTGTCTTTTGATACGTTGTGACAATCTCCGTATTATGTGTTAATAATTTCGATATCTCCATAATGAACGTGTTCAAGAAAGAAAAAGAGAGGAAAACACAAAAGTAAATACTTGTATTTATAGTAAACGCATTGACCCTTACTTTTTTTTTTTTCCCATCATCATGATACAATTGACACATGATCTCTCTGTCTCCTTTTCTAAGCTGCCATCTAATCCCGCGTCACATTTTTTTTTTTTTTTTTTTTTTGGCCTTCTTTCTTTTCTTACACCATGGAGTCATATACTTTAGAATTAAGTCCTCAACGTGGACCTGTGCACTTTGCCTTGTTTCAACAAGTTACAAACGCTTCTGAATTAAGAAAGAGATCGATTGATCAAGACTCGACTTTAGGGCTTTGTATTATCGATGCGCACATGGTAATTCTTTTTTTTTTTTTTTTTTTTTTTTTTTTTTTCAAACACATGCATATACCTAATTCATTCCTTTAGATTCTAAACAAATTTCACGTCTTGTTAGCTATCAATCGAGCACTTCATGATGAACAGATTAAATTAAAGACCTTGAATATCGAGTCAGAAATCTCTTTTTCTTTCAGTATCAACAATAATGTAAAGTAAACTCCCTCACTTTATTTATTCTGGTTTAATTCACTCACACGATATAAAGATAGGTAAAACCTTTAAAGCATTTGGTGTCAAGGATGATACCACCGATATGATTGTGATCCGTGTTGGAAGTGATAGTCCCGAACAAGTAAGCAAGTAATAAAGGCATGACACTTGTGGCTAACAAACAATTATTTAGGCTGAAGCATACATGCGTGAACGTGTCAAGGGCGATTTGGCCCCATTTGATCATGTTACAGGTGTGAGAGACATAAACAAGATCAAAGCGGTAAAATACTTTTCTACATACACATACACACACATGAAACTTATAAATCCATACAAATAGCTTTATCAAGTCGATACCAATGTGACAGAAGAAGACGACATCATGTCTTTAATTTCAGGTGCCATGGCTTTAAAAGGTCACTAAGAATAAAATTATAATTTACTGCTATGATCTAAATTGCCTTCATCCACAATATCCAAGCCCATGTAAGCCACTTGTTTAAACCTTGCAGCAAAATTCTTGGCTTGTGCTGACGATGCTTGTTTACGAGCGACACGAGCAGCAATGCCTTGTAAGATGACACTCAACCGAAAGAAGGAGAAAGCGACGGCAAATAACCAACGATCAATAGGATAAGGTTGACCTAGGATGGAGCAATAGACTTGAAGTAGTTCATCTGCACCAGGTACGGGTAATGCTTCCGTGGCGTTTTTGAAACCCAACATACCATTGCCTACATTGTCGGGAATGTAAAAAGGTTGTAATAAGTTGGCTACGTCGGATAATGGATGACCAATAGTGGATAGTTCCCAATCAAGGACGCCAATGACTCTGGGTTCTGTTGGATGAAAGATCTGTGTTATAATAAGAGTTAGTTACGAGGTGAAAAAAACCAACGAAATGAAATCATGAACTCACCATGTTATCAATTTTGAAATCACCATGCACGATGGTGGCGATATCAGGGACTTGGTTACGTTTGAACCAGCCAAACATTTCATCTAAACGAGGAATAGGGCCTACGACAAGCCCTGTGTCTTCATCTTTTACAACGGCTTGTGCTTGAGATACTTTGCTTAATGATTTCATTTGACGTGCATAGAATCCCGAGTTACGACCGTAATTCTCTAACCCGATGGCTTTAAAATCCACACGGTGTAATTTAGCTAATGTTTCTACAGCCGAGTACCAGCTATGACGTATAAAATCAAAAAGTAGCCTCATTTTTATATGCATGAGAATACTTACAGTTGCTTTCGCTCTTGGAAAGGTAAATCAAGCATACGACAGTCTTCAAAGATACGACCTGCTAAAAACTCCATGACATAAAAAGGGGTACCAATAATGCTTGTATCTTCACAAAGGACAAAGACTTTAGGTACGGGGACATCTGTTTTTGTACCCAAGGCATGAATGATACGGTACTCGCGTTCGATGGCATGGGCCGTGCTTGAAAGCAAAGCTCCTGGAGGCTTTTTACGAAGCACATATTGTTGTTTGCTGTTGATAATGGATTTAGTTTTTTTGTGAAAACAAAAAAAAAAAAAATAGGATCATAGGGTTAATTTACTTGTTGTCTTTCAAAAGATAGGTAGGGTTGGATTGACCAAGTTGGAACTGGCTGACGTTTAAAGGTGCTTGAAAACCAGAAATATGTTTGATGAGGAAAGTTTCCAGTACTGCTACGTTTAACTCGTGTCTTTTTTCCACTGTGTTAATTCTATAAATGGAGAAAAGATAGACACTTACCCAGATCGAACGGTAGAAGTAGATTGTCCTTTATCAGCAGGCATTATTTTTTGGTGATGTAAAAGAAAAAAAAAAAAGGAAAGGAGAGAGAGAGAGACAAATGAGGGGATGGTCATCTTTTATGGGTGGTGTCACATGATATTTAGGGTGGTACGAAAAGATTTTGCTGACACTGTGAGAAAGATGCTTGTGTAATGTTTTTTGTCATCTGTGATAATTGACGTTGATTTTTTCAGAACAAGAAGGATTGTTGCCTTGGATCAGCAATTGCTATGGAATTAAGACTTCAAGTGCAATAATTTGTTTTTATAAAAATAATCCGTTATAGGCATCGCAAATATACCTAAAAAGAAGCACTCCCTCAACACGTGCCATGTTTGCATTGACCCAGCTAAATCAAAGCAAAACGTACTGTACAGATTTCAAAGGAACAATGCGGCATTAAAATACAGTATATCCAACCCCTTCACTATGATTATGTAGTCAACGTATGGGGCCGCCCCCACTAAAATAATTTTCTTTGTCATCAAGACGATTAAAGTCTAGATACTATCAAACTTATCAAATCCTAGGTCTCCTTTCTCAGCCTCTTTTTACTTCTTAAAGGGACTCGAACTCTCAGAATTACGAACCATACTTGTTCTACTGTAGGCACAGGCCATATAAAAACAAACCCCCGTTAAACCTTGGATGTATTTCATACTGAAGCAGCCATCCAATGAACACTGCTTTCATCCTGTGTTCTCCAAAGGGGGTGTGGGCTCCTAATATACAGCCATGATTCATATTGCAATTGCTAAGCTTATTGTGAGTATGTCTAAGTCTGAGAACAGGCAGAATATTCCTGCCCCTTCAAAAAAAATGGGCTGTCTGCAGGCCATCCAAAACGACTGAGCCTCGGCATTTAATCACAAGGAAGCGCACTGTTGTATAGTGGCGATAATAGAACTTTGGCAGATGTTGCATGTTACACGAAAAGTTGGTAAACGTCAACACGAGTCAATAGAAGAGCTTGTTACCTCTGGCTTATTTATTAGAGCAAATTGTTGGCTGGACATCTTGCCATGCAAATGAATTGGGTTTGAGCTCTGGGAATGTTTTTTTTTTTTTTTGGCGGCGTATAAGAAAAAAACAAGGCCGCAAAGTAATGTCTTGTATTACAGGGTGTGAAGTGGCATACTTGAGATTTTCTGCAACGGGTATTTGATAGTCAGGGTTTTTCGGTAGTGGACAGGGTCTCAAGATGCAAAAAGAAGCGATAGTAAGTTTATTCAGTGTTTTTGGAAGAGGAGACTTCTAGAAAGACAGTTGCGGGAGGGGTGGAGGGAGACATCATTCAGTCCCGAAAAAAGTTGTTTTCTTTTATAATTTTTTTTCGCACCCCTGGAACACTCCTTTAAAATGTGACAAACAGAAGGAAGCAAGGCTAAAAAGACAAAAAAAAAAAAAAGATCGTATTGTTTCCTTTTTATCTTTTTTTTATCTCTTTTAAAAACAAACAAAAAAAAAATTCAAAAAAAAAAAAAATGACCCATCTCAGTGATTTCAGTTTCTTACGTAAGCAACTTAGAATTTCTGAGAGTGTCACACTAACTATTCAAAATAGAAAGAGCCATTGGTTTAAGTTATGTGTTGCTTTGGTTCTTGTATCGTATTCAGATAACAGGTGGATACTCATGTCTTTATCTGCATCGTTTTAAAAGAGGAGAGCTTAAAACCATTGTCACTGCCCTGATTTTGGTCATGCTGCCCTTCCAACTTTACTATGGCAAGTCATTTCTTCTTGTTAGTAATATGTCTTGGGGACTGATATTTTATAATAGATATTACATCGTGTAAAGTCAAGTACGAGGAAGGCTTTGTTCAGGTTCTGGGTCATATTATTACTAAGCCAGAATTTTTATGGACTCAAGCAGACAGGGACTTGATCACACCTACAGGTAACAAAAGCGACCCTTTTTGTTCTGTACGTTACTGACCATCATCCAACTAATTAGATTATAGTCTGTGTATTGGGTTTTCGTTACAAGTGTAAGTAATGATAAGTAAATGCCATGATAATAGATACTAATCGTACATATGATACTAGAGGCACATTGTTATTATTGCAGTGCTTTTGGAAATACCTTGCTAAACTGGTAGCAAGAGCCACATTTATGAGTAGCAGAGAATTCAAGTTTTATATAGTCATGTAATATATACATATATATATAAATAGATGGATAATGATAGAAAGAAGGAACTAAACAGGTTTTTTTTTTTTTATATATATTTATTAGGACAATTGTAAATATCATATTGTTCCCTGTATTGCAATATAATTTTTCTAGAGATATTTACGATTATACATACAAGGAAATCATGCCTCAACTTGTGTATGGATGTGGTAAGGTAAAAAAAAAGAAAAGAAAGGGCCGCAATGACTCGGGGGGGCGAATAATGTAATTAATAAGAAATTGAATAGAATTGCTATTGATATCTATGCTTGGAGGAGTCTCCCATTTCCGATTCAAGAGGCTGTTAAATAACAGTCAGTATCGAAACGACGCACAGTTTATTACGCACAAGATGAAATATTTCCAAGACCTCAATTTGTTATTGTCAGTGGCCCTGTTTATCTTTTCCTCGTGTTTCATCATACTGAGTGCAGATGGATTGACAGCGAAAAAGACAATTAATATGCACAAGTTTGCAGCAGATTTCTTGATTTGTAATAGTAAGTGAGTGTTTAGCCTTATAAACTAAATCTAACAGAAACTGAAATAGTCAATATTACTTGCATCATTGTTTGGGTCATTGTGATTCTTATTTTTCACCCCAAGAAGACGGTGGAAGAACATACGCGTATCCCTACTTCCTTCACTAGTAGTGAAGAAGATATCAAGATACATCAATACAAATAATAAAAAGACGTCACAGAAAAAAAAAAGTCCGTACGACCCCTCACCCCTTTTTCATACATTTTTTTTTTTTTTTTTTTTTTTTTTTTTTTCAGTCCCTCCTTTTTACAAATAATAATAATTTTTCACACACACAGCATGCAACAAGAGACAGAATTACGGTTAGAAAATAGTAGTCGGTTACCGCTACGAAAACGTATTGCACCTACCTTAAAATGGCAACCTGTCGAGACACCAGAAGAACATTATAAACAAAAAACATACCCACCATACCCTTCTTCTTCCGATGTATCAGACAATGGAGGAGGAGATACAACTGAAACCGATGAAGAAAAGAAGAGATCCAGTCCACCACAAGAAAGAGTAAGATTTGTATAGATTGGCCCCTCCCTCATTGTATATACTAACTCATAAAACCAGCCCGCAAAAAAAGTAAAGAGAGGTAGACCTCCATTACCAAAACCTTTAGAACAACCTATTGAACGCACCACTCTTTTCACAAGACCTCCAGACGCAATAGATACAAGTACGCTTTATTGTTTCTGTAAACGACCTTATGATGTACCTCGATTCATGATTGCATGTGATAAATGTGATCAATGGTTTCATGGCGAATGTATTCAAATCAGTGAAAAACAAGGCGAATTCATTGACCTGTACTTCTGTGAGAGCTGCGCTAAAAGTAAGTAGTAGAAGAAAAAAAAAAATTAATTAAGGCGTAGTTCTAATAATAATATAAAAAATAAAGTTACAGGGAAAAAGACTTCATGGAAACCACAGTGTGCTAATCCGGCTTGCCAAAAAGCAGCAAGGATAGGAACCAACTTGGGTCATTTGAGCAAATATTGTACAGATATCTGTGGCATGCAAGTAGCACGTGCTCGTATTGAGCTTGCAGAGATGAAGAAACGAAATACAGATCCCAGTCAGGGTCCATATAACCCATTATCTCGAGGCAAATTAAGCTCGTTTGCTGACTTGGATGATCGTTCCAGGCTGTCGAGGGTGAAAGATGAGAAGCTACATGCTAAATTCATTATATCCATTGGTGAGCACAAGTCGGAGCTACTTTCTTTATTGATACAGAATGAAAAGGACGAGATTTGTGGGTTTGATTCAAGGCTGTCGTGGTCGGATACATTGTGGGAGAAGGTGACTCATGTGGAACAAGGGGAAGATAATAATCATATCCTGACAGATACCGAGGGTCAGGTTGTCTCGTCGTCCAAGTCCTTTACCGTGTGTCAACAAGGAAGAAAATGTAATAAACATGCAAACTGGCAAAAGCTTAAGACCTTTGAGCTGGAGCAAGAACGATCGGAACAGTTTGTCATCTTGACCATGCTGGAAAGAGAACGACAACAAATCAAGGCCCGTATGAAGAAGAGAAGAGAAGAAGTGGATCTGGTGGACTTTTTAGAGAATGGAACTATTCATCATCTTAAATAAAAATATTACACACACTTACTCGCATAAAAAATACATATTATTCGGAGTTCTTACTGTATTAAGAAAAAACTGTCTCTGTTTAATAGTTATAGTATAGATATAATCGTACATGTGACAGAGACCAACTTGTTTATCACTCTTTTGTAGTTCAGAGCCATTCTATCCATAGCCGGGACAGAGGCGTTCTTTAATTTAAATGGTTGTCACGACATATAATAGTAGTTGATTAAAACGAGTTAATTTTTCTTCGCATGAGTAGTTAGACAAAAAAAAAGATGTTTACCGCACTTATAGATAAGTGTTCTAAAAGTGGCTGCTGCTCTCTTGCAACACTGCCACCACCGAATAGATTCTTTACATTTTAAAAAAAGAGTTGTAGTGATCAAGGCACTTTAACTAAACAGAATACACCAAGTACGTTGTCAATGAAAGGGAGGGGCTAATATATTGTTATTTCGTGGGACGTATAGATTTACCACCTATTTTCAAATATATATAAAAAGGGCATGGAATCACTTTGTACCCTTATTAATTTTTTCATACCATGTCTTCAATCACATTGTTAATATTCCCTTGGAAGAGCTATCAAAAATAACGTCAAGTAATGGAAAGCTTTGAATGGGACAGCCTTAAATGGAGCGGCTGAGTGTCTCCTCTTTGTCTTTGAAGATACACGCTGGTAGAAACCTTACAAAAGTTTATTAACACCTCTTGTTTAAACAAAACAATAATAAACCATGCTGGATCTTGACATTGCTCCACTTGCATTTTCTAGATATAATTACCCCCGCTTCATCTAAATGGCGGATATAATGGAATTTCATATAAATTTAATTCTGTGATATGAATATCTAGAATTATCGATATTTATGAAGGCTATAGCACCTTGTACTTGTTTTCAATTGTTCTTACGATGAAATGTCATTTGCAGACCCCTTTTAAACCAAAAAAAAAAAAAAAAAAAATGCTTGAGATCATTCAAAAAAAGTTGTACCCCCTTTGTGTATACATGGCTTTTACAAACATACTTGAGTGCCTCAGACTGATATACAATTCATAAGTGGGTTCAAGCTGAGCGGACCCAACAGAAAACTCTATATATGGTATTTTCAAGACTTTTGATTGGACACATCCATAGCCAGAGCGCCAAACGCCCGGATGGGGGGAGGGGGAGGAAGGATCATACAAATAAAATTCAAATTTGACACTGCAAAACAAATTAAACCCTCCCTTTTTGTAAAGATGGTAAAGTCTATAGATCAAAAATATATCAATATGTCGAGCTCGTAATGTAGAATCAGAGGGAGGAAATAGATAGATGGACATAGATGGATGGATGGATTTTTTTTTTTTTTTTTTTTTCGAATTGACACATTACGAGCTGACCATTGATTATTGATGAAAGTGTTTTGCTAACTCAAAAAAAAGTCGCTCGTAGTTCCTGAGAGGAATCATTTCCAGCACATTATCCGTCTTCTTAACACCAACGTTGATGGTCGTGTCAAGATTCAAATTGCCTTGACCTCAGTCAAGGGTGTCGGTCGTCGTTTCTCCAACATCGCCTGTAAGAAGGCTGATATTGATCTCAACAAGAGAGCTGGTGAACTTTCTTCTGAAGAATTAGAACGTATCGTTACCATTCTCCAAAACCCTGCTCAATACAAGATCCCCAACTGGTTCCTTAACAGACAAAAGGATATTGTTGACGGTAAGTCTTCTCAAGTTATCTCCAACGTCCTCGATACCAAGTATCGTGACGATCTTGAACGTTTGAAGAAGATTCGTGCTCATCGTGGTCTTCGTCACTACTGGGGTGTCCGTGTTCGTGGTCAACATACCAAGACTACCGGTCGTCGTGGACGTGTCGTTGGTGTCTCCAAGAAGAAATAAATGTATGTGGTTTATATGAATATATATGTGCAATGTATTAAACTCTTCTTATTCTAGTCTCTCCTTGTCACTACAGATTAATAAAACAAACTTGCTTAATGCTTGTTCTTTTTACAGACTCTCTAAATTTCTGCTTTTCTTTTTAAAATAATGCGTATTCACAAACATGTGGGGGGTCTTTGTTCCGCGTAACATTAAACTATTCGATGACAAAACTTAGAATGCAATTCAAGGATGTAGTAGATTGTGCACAGTACGCTGCCCTGATATGTATCGTGCAAAAAAAGATACAGACAAGCCAAAGAAATATCATTAAAAAAAGACGAAGAGTAATGGTAAAAATAAAGCCCTAAATTTTAATGCGAAAATATAAAAGGAAGGAAACTAGATTTCTGGATAACATTACAGCCCCGGGGTAAAAAGACTGCAAAAAAAAGTAAACCCACGCTTTACTTGAGGGGAACAAACTTGGAAGAATGGGTGGCACCAATACCGGGACGACCATGCTTAACAGGCTTGTAAGAGATGGAGAATTCGGCAAGGTAGTGACCAGTCATCTCGGGCTTGATTTCGATTTGGTTGAAAACCTTACCGTTGTAGACACCGATAACGGAACCAATCATCTCAGGGACGATGATCATGTTACGGAGATGGGTCTTGACAACCTCAGGCTTCTCACCAGCGGCAGCAGACTTCTTGGCAGCACGGAGCTTCTTGATGAGACCCATAGGCTTACGCTTAAGACCACGTTGGAATCTTCTACGAGCACGACAGTGAACGAGCTCCATGAACTAGTAGGGTGTGTTAGCAAATTGAATGTATTGACGCGTGTGCGTGCGCGCTTTCACATAGATTTCTTAGTTACCTGTTCAGAAGACAAGTCCAAGAGGGCGTCAAGGTCAATACCACGGTAGGTAAACTTACGGAAAGTTCTCTTTCTAGGAGTAGTTTGCTCGTCAGCCTAAAGGTAAAATATTTAATGATTTGTTCAACATGAGCAACGTAAAGAAGGAAATAGAAAAAAAAAGGGAAACGAGTGAAGACGCCATCGCAATTATTGAATAAATCTTCCATGTTAAATAATTTTTTTTTGAAATCGGCATTGCATGTCAATCGCTTGTGTTGCTGATATGTGTATAATAAAAAAAAAAAACACCCAATCCATCCATCCGTTGTACTGATTTTTTTTGGTGTTTTCTGATCCATTGTGATGTATCGTCCATCCTCTTTCCCTCCCCCCTTTTTTTTTTTCCTTCATATAGAGTTCTCATTTTAATAGAGTGTATATACAATACCATGATGAGGAAAAAAGGGAAGATTATTGGATTGTGGGTTTGCACAATCCATATAGATTTTTTTTTTTTTTTTGCGCCCATGCACCCGTGAGCTTAATTGTGAGATTTTTGCTGGCAGGCAACTTAATCTCCGGCCCGGACAGAGATTGCGGTTATTCAATATACACGAAAGCCTCTTTTTTTTTTTTTTTACTGGGTAGACTATTATTTTTTTTTTTTTTTCTTTTCTCCACTAGTAAACAAAAATATGAGACCCATTTTACTTCAAGGTCATACCAGATCTTTAACCCAGATCAAATATAACAGAGAAGGCGATTTACTTTTTTCTTGCTCCAAGGATAAGGTTGCCAATGTTTGGTACTCTCATAATGGTGAACGTCTCGGTACATATACAGGTCATCAAGGTGCTGTCTGGACAATTGATGTTAATGGTAACTACAAACAGCGTGTAATTTAGACTTTCTTTTTTTTATTACCCCAACAAAAAGGAGCCGATTTTTCTTTTGTTTCATCAACTAACATTTATGTACAGCTTCCTCTACTTTATGTGTTACCGGTTCTGCTGATAACTCTTGCAAGCTTTGGGAAGTTCAAACAGGTCGTTGTTTAAAGACTTGGGAATTCAAGACTGCTGTTAAGCGTGTTGAGTTCAGCGAGGATAATTCGATGGTTTTATGTGTGACTGAAGAGAGAATGGGTTACTCTGGTACCGTTACTGTCTACCCTGTCAACAATGATGTCAATGGCAAGCGTAAGTAGTGTGAATACATATAACAAGTAAAAAAAATTTTCAAGTTTTTTTTGGAGTCTAATCCCTTTTGAACTAATAGAATCCGATGCTCCTATTGTGACCATCACCAACAATGGAGGTTCCAAGGCTGTTGTTGCTGGTTGGACTTGTTTAGATAAGTATATTATTACAGGTCATGAAGATGGTACCATCTGTCAATGGGATTGGAAGACAAATGAAAAGGTCAAGTCTGTTACACCTCATGAGGGTGTTTTATCCGACATGCAGTTCAGCCCCGATCGCACCTATTTCATTACTGCTTCCAAGGATAAGCATGCAAAGATCTTTGATTCCATTACCTTAGATGTCAAGAAGACATATGTTTCAGATACACCTCTCAACTCTGCAGCTATTACTCCCAAGTTCCAAGAATTTGTTATTTTGGGTGGTGGTCAAGATGCCATGAACGTCACCACCACTTCTGCTAGACAAGGTAAATTCGAGAGCAGATTCTATCACAAGATTTTGGAGGAAGAAGTTGGTCGTGTTAGAGGTCATTTCGGTCCTATTAATACCATTGCGGTTCATCCTGACGGTACTAGTTATTCAAGTGGTGGTGAGGATGGTTATGTTCGTGTTCATCATTTCGACCCTGATTATTTCACCTTCAAGCTTGAGATCTAAGAAAAACTATTAAAAAAAATAAATATACAATAATGTCTTTAATAGAAAGTTTTTTTTTTTTTTTAAAAAAAAGGCTTTTTTTATTTATGGTCAATAACAGACACTTGTTGATTTAGTTGGTCGATCACAGCGCGTGTTAATGAAGAATTAGCTCTTCCTTGCGTCTTCATCCTGGGCTGTGATGTAGTGGTGGTCATTTGTGTTGAAATATACGTTTCGGTGGGTATCACTGCAGCTGTCTCTTCTGTAGGCCGTGTAATGTATTGAATCGGTGGAGGAGGAGGGAACTGTCGATTTGGTTGGTTGAAATGAACTGCAGCCCACCTAGGATGTTGTCGTTCAATATCCATGAGTGTATTCTCTAGTATCTTTAGTCTTTCAAAAGTTGAAAACGGAGGTTTTGCACTCTCGTCAAGCTTTATATTTAAATGCTGTTCTATATTATTGATGCGTTCAGTTGGATCTGCACAAACGTTGTTTATCGTCTCTATTGCATGTGCTTGTTTATTGTCGTTGAACGACAAGAGCGATCTAGCTAAAGGACCATCCTCGTTATTTACAATATCAAACTTCATTTGAATATTACGATTGATTTCACGCGCATCAGTCCTTGCACAAGTGACATCGTCTGCCTTAGGATCGTGTCTGCTCAAAAATTCTGTACGGTTACTTTCGTCTAGTTCGTTTTGTTTAGCTTGAATAAATGTATTGATGCGTTGATTCACTTCTTCAGTTGTAGCTCTAATCTGAATCTGCTCGGAATTAAGCCTTTTGGCGCGCTCACGTTCTTCCTCTTGTTCGTCTCTTTTACGTTTTGTGACAAGTAAATCAGCATGTGTCTTGTCTGGTGTGTGTAAAACTTGTTCTTTGGCATTGACGTGACGTTCGAGAGAGACTAAAAGCTTTTCGACTAGAGTTTCTAAAGCTTGCGGTAGTTTTTCGAGGTGGTGACGTGATAGCACAATCAATTCTGATTCTAGGCACTCGCTCGTCTCTACAAGACCGATTTCTTGAAGAAACTGAGATAATTCTTTATTCCATGATAAAGCCATTTTGTATATGTGTGTATTTAGAAAGACCAAGGCATGCCCCTTTTTAAAGAGAATGAGAAAAAAAAAAAAAAAAAAAAAGTCACAGTAATGAAAATCGTTTGAATCCGTCATTGTTTTGAGAGAGAGAGAGAGACGGCATTATCAAGTCGGCATCATTTAAAAGCGATCTAGACTGTAATTTGTTGTTTCTTTTTTTTTCTATTGTGGGGGCTAAAAAAAATATATTAAAGGGACTTCCCGGATAGGTAAGAAGATGCTTGTTAGCATCATATTCAGATGTTTAGACATAGATATAAAGAGAGAGACGTGTATGCTTCGTCAGCTCCCGCTGAGTTGCTGTCGCCATAGCCAAATTGAAATTTTATCTCGGTTTTAATAACCGGCTTCTACTTCACATGAGCCCATCACTGTTTGCAATGATTTTATGTATAATTTTAAGTTTGAAAAAGGTGTCATTGCTTCTTGTTCTTTTTTTTTGTCATTAAATTCATTTGATATTATATCTTTCTTTCTTTTCTAGTTTTTCTTTTTTTTTTTTTCTTCTTGTTGTACATATCTATACGAAGACAAATGAAGACGACGAGATGGAAATGGATTATATTGTTTATACCACATATGACCTGTGTTTTGATACAAGACAAATTAAAATTGACACCTCGATGGGCTAACGGCAAGTTCTTATTATACATGCATCTCTAAGACAAGAAAAAAAACTAACTTTTTGAAAAATAAAAGAGCAGAATGTGTCCTGCTAAAATTGAAGGGCGAACTTTTATGTTTTGGAGGACAGGGAGAAAATGGTCCCATTAATACAATGCATTCTTTAAATCTGTATCAGTCTTGGAACACAACTGATCCTGCTTGGTCAACGATAGAACCATTGTCCAATGATAACATAATCTTGCCTACAGCCTTTTCTGCTTCTACTTTCTTGACTAATTCCAATAATTTTCTTGTCGATGGAGGCTTACAATCGCCTCAGAAAACTATCTATTATGACACGCTGAATGGCATCTGGTATAATCCACTAATCAAAGGCCCACCTCTGGCCAAGAGGTACTTGTAGAACATGGAAATCATGCATAAATACTAACACAATGTCGTTAGAAAACAACATACGGCAGTATCAGATGATCATGGTCTTGTCTGGCTCTGGGGAGGTTTAAGGTTTTATTTCATCTACAATTTATTTCCTTGTGCAATGCCTCTAATACACCCCCTTGTTAATAGTGACATGTCCACTTATGGAGGACCCACACTTTATTATAATAATTGGACATTGATCGATACTCAGACATGGACTATCAGTTTCCCTACAGTTCAGAACAACCCTCCACCACGTATCGACCATACTGCCACCATGATATCCAACAAGTACATTCTCATTATTGGCGGTGTAGTGTACTCACATGATGTAACTGATCCTGCTGGAAAACTGACATTGAATCCAGTCTCAATGAGTTCGCTATTATTGTTTGATATACCTAATAATCGATGGATTAATATCACAGCCGGTGGAAACATTCCTGCCCCCAGACGAGGTCACTCTGCTGTATTAAGTAATATAGATATTATTGAATATTATATCACAGACACACATGGCTAATACTAATGTAATATAAAAGGCCTTGATGGTAAAAGTGTAATTATTTTCGGTGGTGGTATGCCAGAAGATGGACATGGTCAATTAAATGATGTCTTTATATTAGAATTAGAAACAATGCGATGGAAAGCACCTTCTATAAAAGGTGTGCCTCCAAAGCCAAGAAGATATCACAAAGGTATATATGTTTATTCAGTGTAATTATCTGACTTGAAACTAATCCATGTATGAAAGCTTATTTGGTAGACGATGTCTTACTGGTTGCGTTCGGCCTAGGTGGAGATGATAAAGGATTTGATGATGTAAATATTCTGAGCACCTCCAGCTGGTCATGGATCACTCAATACACAGCTAATGCGGCATGGTTAGCAGGCAACACCACCAATGGCGTAGTAAAAAACAATACAGGTAATATAATAGATAAAAAAATTAACTTTGTATTTACAATTGCTTCAGGTAACGGCACAGCATACGATCCCAATGGTAAAAAAAATGAGACTGATCATGACAATTCATCAGAGACTCGTATCAAGGCAGGAGTGATTGCCGGAGTCGTGAGTGGGGGAGTAGTGATCGTAAGTCAAACAAAGATGAATCATTTGCTTTTGCTAATTAATTTACCATAGTTAGGAGGTGGTATATTTCTGGTCCTAAGCGTAGTCATATTTCGAAGAAGACAAACCAAGACTAAAAAATCTACTAATAGTAATATAGTTGATCCAGCTAGTATTAGACATGATAATGAATCCATTATTTCAGTTTTAGTACTAGAGCCCGTGACAGTAGCACAATTTCAGAAACCGGATAATCGATCATCTATTCGTTATGCTACGCAATTAGATGATGGTGAATATTATAAACCAAATGAAGATTAAATTTTTTTTTTCGTATTTGTATTATAGCCTCCCCCCCCCCCCCCTTCTTTTTTTATTTTGTTACTCTTTTTTTTTATTAAAACAAACAAATAAATTGTATGATACTTTTCCATTAACAAGACTAGAGCCAGCCTGGTCTATGTTTGTGATCATATGGAACTTGGTCATGATCAAAAGTTTCTATAAACTAATACATTTAAATTAAAAAGGAGGTTTTTTTTACATTAATTTAGATATAACTGTACCTCTTGATCTGCTAATACTTTTGTGCCTGCAAATTTGCGATATTCATCAAAAATTGATGTCATGGACCATCTTTGGATCTTCCTTAAACATCCAACTAAACAACCTATGCGATGCTAATGTCTTCTTTTAGTTCAAGGATCATCTGCTTTTCTTTTTTATCCCCCCCCCTTTACCTTTCCTTTTAAACAATGAATAAGAACTAGACAATTCTATTTTAAACTCTTACTCTTTGCTTCATGTTATTGATCTTACCTGGATGACTTCGCTTGTCCAATAACTTCACCAAAGCGTGTGAAATATCTTCTGGATTCACCTCAATAAATGGCTCCTTATTACCCTCTGTTTTATAGTGCAACACTTCAATACCTTCCTGCTCTACAAAGTGCTGCATTTCTGAAGGGTAATCCTCCATGGCAAAATACCTTGCTCATGTTAATCGCAACTACTTTTTCACTGTGTCTTCTCTCTACTTACATAATTGTCTTTAAGCCCAACTTTCTCAGGAATGCAAAGTTTTGTTTGTTAGGATGTCCAGATCGATATACACCTGACGCAATCATGGCGAAATTAAGTGGTGGTACTAGTGGCATGCCAGGTCTTGTATAACAAACGGAACATGTGTCATAGTGATGATCAGCTTGTATACGGTCATGTGTGGTGATGATCACTGTGCTTTTCCCTTTACTCATGACACTTGTGTTTAAAGATAAAAAAGACAGAGTCTCCGACAGAACTTGCAACAAGTTTTTAAATTTTGCATTTATCTCCCACGTGATAGGAAGCATAGGCCATATCGTGGCCATATTTATCAGCTTGGTATTAGTGAGTTATATCAAAAGTGATATTTGTATGCGAAAGTATTCATTGTGATTATCCCAAATGCAATATGCTTTATTTTATTTTTTTCCACATAGTTACCAGCTATCTCCTGTCTAACCAAGTTGTCTCGAAAGCCGTTTTATGATGTAATGCATATAAAAAGGTTCTAATTAAAAATTGTTGCCAGCATAGAACGTTTAAGACTCTCTTGATTTTTGTCTCCCTCTCTCTGTTCTCTTTAAACTTTTATCATGCCAGGATTATTGAATATTTTTTCTAAAGATAATATCACTGATCAAAGTAATAAAATCCACGATGTAAATACACACCCCGTATTTAAAGGTAATAATATGGTGGTAGATACAGCTCTCTTTTTTATAAAAATGAAGTAACAAAATATATAGTACAAGAGTTTCAAGAGACGGCGACAGGATCTTATTTTCCCAGATTGAGCGTACCAGAAGAGAGACCTTCACGTCCAACCGCATTATCAGAAATGGGCCGACTATATACATCTGTTCGATTTGAAGACACCAAATCAGAAGGAAGACCCAGTATCTATTTATTCATCTTTGTCAACCCATTATCTGGCGATTGTAAAGGTCAGGATCTACTTGAACTCGCTATCCAGCATTTCAGATTACGTCGATTTCCTCAGGTCCAAGTTGAAATTCATAATATCTTGGATGAAAAGGATAGAGCTCTTGGATTTGAACGTATCCAGATCGTTGAGACAATGGCAAAATCTGGTAAGCTGCCATCTCTAGATGACGAAGAAGACACCGAGTACAAGATTGGAGCCACGGTACGTACACGACATATCCATGTATGGTCATGTGGAGGCGATGGTACTGTCATGTCCTTGTTTGAACTATTAGTAGAGCATCATATTGATCTGGACTACATGTTTTTTTCATGTAAAAGCAACCTATTTTTATTCCCAGAAGCTTGTTCTAACCTACATTTTTAAATAGGTATTCCGTTTGGCACTGGTAATGATTTTAGTCAGGTGCTAGGGTGGGGCAGAACTATTCCACATAAAGATATACTGGGTAAAAGATTACAACATTTGGAAACATTAATTACTGAACGGTTACAAAGGTCAGAAGCTGCAAGGTTAGATGTATGGGAGGTTGAGATGTCTGCATGCGATAGTGGATATGTCAGGTTAGCAGGACCTCAACGCAAAGATGGACATGATGTACTTGAAATCGATGAACGTCAACAACAGGGTGATTATCCTTTTGTCACTCGAAAGATGTGTAACTACATGTCAATCGGTGTACAAGGTTACGTTGGCTCTGGGTTTGAGAAGCATAGGGCTGGTAATCGATTTGCCAACATGATGGTGTATACATGTGAAAGTGCTAAATGGGTCTTTTGGCGTAGATTTCCTGCAGTGACACATTTCATTGAAAGAATCATTTATAATGACAAGACAGTGCTTGCATGTCCAAATCCTGACGTTAAGAAGAGTAGCACGGAAAATGCACCGACCATGACGAAACATCCAATTGATTTCGTCATTCAAAACATCCCACACATATGGTAAGCACTTTTTGCAAAAAAATTCATAAATATTTACTGACATTACATCAAGGGGAAGAGAAGTAGATTTATGGGGTGATGCTTTATCTGGATTGGAAGTTGTGAATGATCGAACAGGTCACACAGACCCTGAAAACTGGAAACCGCAACTAGCCAATGACGGCAAGATGGAAATCATGACTATACAGGACATGACAAGTTATATAAAAAAGCTAGCAAACATTCGACAACATGTGTCAAGAGTAGGTCAATTTGAGACACCCTTTGAGATCATGTTTCGAGAACCTCAACAGCAAGAAAAAAAGGGTTGGTGGAAAATGTGCTTTGAAAATCGATATAAACGAGATAATGTCATTTGTATCATGTGTGATGGAGAATTTTATATTATCAAGGACCCAAAGAGCTTGAAATTTCGACGATTTGCGCAGGTTTGGACATTAGGAAGACATGATGAAAAAGTCAAAGGAAGACTGGTCCAGGATGAACAAGTGTCACAACAACAAAACGCATAATTTATATATATACACACAATACGAAATAAATTTTTATTTAATGTCCAAAGGTTTGTTGTTGTTCCTTGTTCTTTTTTGATTCGACAGCAATTCTTAAGAATCCATGCACCTTTTCTACAGCCTCAAAGCAAAGATCGTGACACGAAAAGTACTAAGGTTTTTGTTAATACAAACGCACACTCATCAATTAAAATCTCTTATTTTACCTCTTCCTCGCTAAAGACACCCTCTGAATCTGATAATAAGACAAAAGGTCTTGTGTTAGAGTTGTCGAAAGAGTAGGTGTGAACAGATTTAGCATTCTAAGAAATAGTCTGTCAATACATGAGAATTTCAAATGATTTGCTTCCATACTTCCAATTCCACAGCAGTAGGATCTAATACTAATTCATTATCTTGGTCAATCATGACAGTAATTGAAGCTGCCATGTGTTTCATGGGTATACCAGCATCTAATAGAGCTATTGTGATTGCATTGATAGCAGCAGCCAAGACACAGCCATCGTCTTTGACAACTTGTACGACGATCTGGACAAGTGTACGAGGCATCATACCTCCTAAAATAACTGGCTCGAATGCTGTACGTAACATGCTCTCCATTAACTTTTCTTTGGTGGAGGGAATGCCTTTAGCAGGTCGAACTACAACTTCAACTGTAGCTTCGTCTAATTTTTCGTCACGAATTTGCACTTCCACAGGACCTGACACAGAGCACATGACAGAAGTAGATCCTAGTTATCAAAATAAGTTATTGTGATCAATGTTATGCTTAATCTTTTTTTTTAATACCAAATTCAAACTTGGAAGAACCGTCGGCTCTGTTTAAAATGTTTTGGGAAGCGGAAAATGCTCTTAATTGTGAATTGTCATCACGGCGATCAGGTCTGCTTACCATGGTGGGATATGGTTTGGTTAATTCAACGCTGGGCAGAATTATAATTGTAAAAAAAAAGCTTTTTATGTGTGGAGCTTGAATAATATACCGTCACGTAGAAATCGATCTGAGTATGGTGCATTGATGCCTAGATTCCTCAAAGCAGTGTGTACAGCTACAAAGTTGGCCTATGTTACGGGAGGCAGAATTGCACACAGGCGATTTGTTTCGGTTAGATTTTACACAGCAAACATTTAAATGAGAAATCCGGGTGATACGTTTCTAAAAACTTGCGCCACTAGAAAAAAGCTTGGGTATTATTTAAAAATAAAAAAATTGTCTATACATAGCGAATGTTTTTGATCAAAACAAGACTATCTGTCGTACAAGGAAAAATAGCAAGATAGAAAACCTTTAATATGAAAGAAGGTGTATGTGTATGGGATATGATATGTAAATATTTTGTAGGAATTGATAGAGACTAACACTTGTCAACCTTTTTTTCTTCAATGTTGACACCGAATTGCTTCTTTTTGGTAATGATGTTCCAATAATATTGCCAGCCAAAGGAGGCAAGCATGAGGACAATAACAAAAGACAGTGACACATATGTAGGGGTTTTGATAATGTACACGTTGGTGTGATTCTTGTTTCCATCAAAGATGGCGAGAAAAGCATTGATGAGACCGGTATGTATGAATAAATCTAAGCCAAGGATGAACATATAGCCACCAATGAATGCAGTGCTGAAAATGATTGTATAACTTTCAAGCAAGATTATCATAATGGCAAATACGACTCCCATACCAACAATGAAACAGATACGTGCGATTTGCTTTTTTTTATTAAGAGGAATTAGTATCATAGTTTTAAAGATAAAATCAGTCGTGTACTTACGATCTGGATAACAAGATTTTCTTTCCAAGACAGAATAAATACGGCCATAAAAAAACCAGCAAGAGCACCAACAAAGTACAGTGCTACACCGTAAATGAAAACAAACAAAAAGGCACCAATAAGACCAAGACCGATACTGACGCAAATGTAGGTTACTTCGTTATGTACGTATCCGTGAAGAGGCTCGTTATTCACTAAACCAATCCATGTCATCACCGCAAAGAATACAAAACCTGTAGCAGCTAATGTTCCTCTAAAAAAACTATAGCCGAATATTGAGAAGTAGATGGCAATTAAAATGCAAAGAATACCAGTAAAGCCTTGAGCAACAGTAATCCCATATCCATAAGTGTCTATATACGGAATGTATTGTTATTAGATGTTTATCTTGGTAATAAAGATACTACATACGCCATAAATAGGTGCTCCAGCATTTATCATCACATTGAACTTTGCCTCCACTACTGCTGGTCGGAGTAGATTTTGATGTCGAGGTCTTTGTAGCAGTGACGGTTTTTGTCAAGGTCTTTACATTGCCGTTACCACAATAGACAGTACTTGTCACGGTGGACCACAGATTATTCAAGTCGGAGACAGCGACCTTTGCGTTATTATCATCGTTTCCGGTACAGTCACTTGCCCAGTTTTCATATAAACTGAGTGTGTCTTCTAAATCTCGTTTAAAATAATGAGCTGTAGGAGCAGCTGTAGGTAACTCGAGTCTTTTATTCAACAGACCGGAATCTACTGTGGCTGTGGGTAGTGGTTGGATCACAATAGCATAAATAACAGGTACAAACAGACACAATAATAAGGACAGCTTCATTATGTAGAGGATAATGAAAAGAAGAAAGAATGAGATAATAAAAACAATGAATTTGAAGTAGAAAAAGAAATCAAATGTTTTCAAACTTCCTATAACGCAAAAAAATCTATTGCAACATGTGTAACATTGTATGCAGATGTTTTTTTTTGGGATTTGCCTTTTAAAGACAATGTTTTTCCCTTTGATATAGTAGATCGGTCTTGTCTGTGCAACGTTATGTCATCATTTTTTTGTTATAAATAAGTATGGCATGTTAATTATGTATACACGATATACCACTATAGGCTTTGAACTGAATTTCCCTTATTTTCAAAAGATGAACCCAATAGAACACTTTTTAAATTCATTCGCCCAAACATAATTGTCATGATATATATGATCTCTTGAAGAGGACATTAAACAAACGAGCAAAATAAAATACATGAAGCTCTACAATAAAGAGCTTGGAACTGTGTGTACAGCTCAAACATATTTTTATGCAATTAAACTGATTATATTTATTATACTTGGTATCTTGGAACACAAAATACTTGTAAAAATAATAATCCATTGCTACAATTGTTTACTATACATTAATTACCAACTTAATCAATTGAATGGGAACGTAGTATTTCAGAAGACCATGATCAAGAACATGCTTGACAAAGCGCTTATTATTGCCGGCACTTCCAAAGGTAGTTAAATCAGTAATAATTTTCTTCAAAAAAACTGCTTTCAATTCCTTTCCAAATGGCGCATTGATATTGTAATGGAATTCCATTACGAATTGGTTGGTGTGTATCAAGGAAACCAAGATAGTTCTATTAAGCCTATCTGTTTCCCTATTTAAGATTGGTATGGTAAAAAAAAGAAAGGCATCCATATTTATTTAGAGAGGTTGTATATACCACCCCTAAAAATCCATATATGGTAATTTTAGTTATATACCACCCCTTCACCCCCCATTTTTTTAAGCTTAGGATCGGGATTTATAAAAAGACACGTTTTTGGTTGAGTAAATATCCACCCTCTACCCAAGTATTTAAGCGCAATTTTTTGACTGTTAGGGGTGGTATATAGGATTAGGATTGGTGGTGTATGAACCTGTCTGACCCACTGTTTTCTGGTAAGGGTGGTATATAAGACCAGGCTTAGAGAGGTGTATGTCCAACTTGTCCGGCCCTACTAGAGACTGCGAGCCGGACAAGTTGGACACACACCTCTCCAAGCCTAATCTTATATACCACCCCTGCCAGAGACTGCGGGCCGGACAAGTTGGACATACACCTCTCCAAGCCTGGTCTTATATACCACCCTTACCAGAAAACAGTGGGTCAGACAGGTTCATACACCACCAAGCCTAATCCTATATACCACCCCTGACAGTCAAAAAATTGCGCTTAAATACTTGGGTAGAGGGTGGATATTTACTCTCATCTTATATACCACCCCTATCGCTCAACCAAAAACGTGTCTTTTTATAAATCCCGATCCTAAGCTTAAAAAAATGGGGGGTGAAGGGGTGGTATATAACTAAAATTACCATATATGGATTTTTAGGGGTGGTATATACAATTTACCATTTATTTATTCGTGGCTAGTTGTTTCTCCGGTCTAGTTTTAGGATAAATAACATTGGGTGGCCAGTTTTTAATGGTGATAGGCGCGACAAAAGTAGCAGAAATCATCGGTTTGAATTCCAGTAAACGTCAAAATGATTGTTTATATTGATAGGGAGACAATAGCCTTGGTCAAGTACAGAGAACCAAAATATCCCACTGTTAAAAGTCAGGGGAAGGGATTTTGGTTAGGGCGAAACGTGTGACTGTCTTTCGTTTTTTTTTTGGTTGTATCCGCCGCAGCGATTTGGTTTTTTTTTTTTCATCTTTATACAGTTGAAATCACAAAGCAAACATGATTGGATTAAAACGTAAAAATCAAGGTTCTTGTCCTGATTGTAACTCCAAAGTTGAGTTGTTTCAAATACATATAGACTGTGCTATTGAAATGTGTGAAAACGTATCGGTAAATATTCACCTCTAATATTGTTATAATTGTATTTAACGCGCCTTATTTTTTTTAGTGCGATTACCCATTCAACAGACCTGACGTTGAAGGGCTTATTTATGAGTCACCTTCCAACGATACACGGTATAGTAAAAAAATCAAAACACGTTCTTCATCGGTTCCTAACATTGTTGCTGCCACAAAAGCCTCTGATGTTGAAGATAACAGTGTTAAATCTGTAAAAGAAACTAGACCAATTGTTCTTGCATCTAGTTCTAATACGCAGAAAGATAAATTAAATTTAGAAGGCCAAACTTCTTTCCTCCAAAAAGACAACACCTTAACTGATGAAATGGTCGCTCAAAGTGAGTTTGTTGATATCTGTGATCCAATGATTGCAACTTTACTAAACTATTACGCAGATATTTGTCAAAATACTCCTGCCTCTCATGATCCAATCAGCTTGCCAGGAAATATTGCTCTTCCTCCACCTTCAGCTGCAAGAACCGCAGTACAAGTATCAGAAAATGCTACAGCTACTACCAGCTACTCACTTGTTGATATCGAATCCTTCCTAAGTGATTTTGATGTGGCACAGTTACCAAACATGAATTTAAAAACAGCATTAGCCCCCAACACCAACAACACTCAAGACAGCACTGAGTCTATTACCGACACTGCGTTATCACAAATCTTCTCTCCGGTTTGTTCCACTACATCACCTGCACACTCCTCCTCAACCTCTCCAGCCTCCTTTACTTCCCCAACTTCAGCAAATATTGAAACACCAAAGGACATATCACCAATGAGCTGGATGGAAGATATGGATGCCTTGTTTGGTGCAGACATGGCCCAATCTAAATTCGATCCCTTAGGAAATAATGATTTTGATTCCATCTTGGGACTTTGAAGAAATTTGATAAAAATAATGATACCATAACAGATATGTAATTAGTGTAAATAAATTTAGCGTTCGAAATAAAAAACGGTTTTACTGCAATATAGTATATGGATATCTTTGTGCACTGGTCTTGGTAAAATCTTTTCACAAATCAAAACGACAACAGAGAACGATGTGTGTAGCTGTAACTGAGCGAATACCTGTAGTCTGTCACGATTCATAGCGAAGTCCTTTTGACTAAAGCTAACCTTTAATTAAACTAACCAACGTTAACCAGCTTCGTATTGTTTAAGACATTGCCACCTGCAAATTCTATTTCAGGCTCACGTTATATCAAAGCCTATCATAAAACATCAAAAAGAAAATAACTAAAGCTTTGCAATTATGGATATTTATTCAATCAAACCACTTTAAAGAAATGGACAGTCTACTGCTTTCGCTGTGTTGGTCTTGTATGTACGGAAGAAAGTCGATGATCAAATTTGCAGGTCTGTTTCGGAATGGCTGTTGCAAGCATTTGGAGATCCAGTCGCTGGAAAGAATAATAATGCATAGTAATATGTTAAAATTGTTTTCCGTGAGATGAATTGCTAAAAGGTGATCTTAGTCTAAACAACCGTCTCACAATCAATAAGTAGGGAGATCAAAATTAAGGTTTTATTTTGTGTACCTGTAATTGTAACTCGCAGGGTTATTAAAAGATTATAACTTACAATTAATATGATAATGGTAATGTCTTCTGTTCAAAATCAAATAATGAGACGATCTGTAATTTTGACGAATGCGATTGAGCATATTTATTAACAATGAAATGAACATAAATGTTGTAAGTAAACTCTTGGAGAACCGGCTTTTTGGAAACAGTTTACATTTTAAATAATTAGCATATGTGTCATTTTTTATTCACCACTTTCGGCACGTACACAAATGACTCGTTTAGTTAAAATTTGTCAAGGTATATTGTTCCATATTGAGACGTCTGAAAATTGATCTGCAGGGGTCTTTATGTAAGGATTGGTTGATTACGTCAATCTGATGAATTGCTGTGTGATACTGACTGAACATGTTGGTGTATATCACCGTCAAAAAAAGAAAAAGCTCTAATATATTACACAAAATAAGTTAAATCCAGAAACATGCTTGTTCCTATTAGGCCGGCTTCACCAGTCCGACTTTAAGAACAAAAACAATTCTCATTGTCTTTTTTTTCTTTTTTCATCTTTACAACTTTTTCTTTTTATACCAACTGTACATCTCGCTGGAAAATATCAATCATAGAATATTATCAGCTGTATCGGCAGTATTTAAAGCATAGTGTATCGCGGTTCTGGTTCTGATTAATGGGGTCGATATCTTTGTTTCTGAATCGACCAGGTTTCATTGCTTTTTTTGGCGCGATATTAGAATCTCTTATGTGAGAGACCTTACCACATGGGTACCCTACGGGTACCTTAAAAATGCCCATAAATAGGTGGTTTTAAAAATCAATAAATCTTCTTGCCTTTATATCACATTTTCATTCTTCTTTTTTTCTAAAAAAATGACTCCGGCAGAGTTATCAGGTAGAAACCTAATTATGTATATACTTCTATAAAGATCAAAGACGAGATTAACAATATACCAGTCCTACTGAAAGAGTTGTTTTTTTTAATGAACCCTTCTTCTTTGATTAAAAATAGACCATTTGTAGAGAGAGTATGGCAAAGGTCTAAAGAATTAGAGCCTATAAAACTCGATCGTGAAGGGAAAAAGTTGATAAAAGAGAGTAAATATATTGGTTGTATGTCTCGCTCATTACCAGTATAACCAACAACACCTTTAGCTATCACTATATGGAACAAAACACTTCAGATGGTGTTTGAAAATGATGATGAAATAAAGCATGTTGTAACAATATGTAAGCTTTTTTTTTTATCTACATGGACTACATAACTAAAAGACCCCTTTTTTTTTAAAAAAAAAAATAAAAAAAAAAATAGTACGCGATATCTGCTATCAGATATTAAAAATGGATACAAGATGGAAAACAGATAACAAGTGGCAGTACTTGGGAATAATTACAAATGTATTCAGGTTATGGTTAGGTATGTAGTTATCTATTATGAATGATACATTATAGACGCTTTACTAATATATGGTGCCAGACTTTGATATGGAGCATGCATCAATGCTGAAACAGGAAGAGCTGGAAAAAGTAAACTAGAACTGACAATCTAAATGTTTTTGCGCTCATATTTGTTCAGTTTAATGAGGAGTTAGCTAAAGATCTCTTCCAGGCGAAAGAGTTGTTGAAAAACCTTATATTTCAATCAGAATTTGTAAGTAAGCTATTTTATCGTTAGAGTATGTAATAATTTTTTCGTGCTTATTTCGTAGGAGTCTAGACTTCATAACTGGAATCTATCGAAAACAATGTTTGATAAGGCAATAGGTGAATCAAAGCGCGCTTAATTCTCTCGACATACACTAACCTCGACTTGTTGCAGATATGACTCGTATTTTATCAGCTGAAGACAAGAAATCATCAGGTGTAAGTGAACCAGGCAGATTTGTGAGATAATGTATTTATTTTGGTGTATTCTAGATTGACTATCTGTATCAAGTCTCGCTAAGTACTGGATTTTCACTAGCAAGTACGCCATCCATGCTGTCTTCTGATGTTATTGATTGGATCACACGCTCGTTTAGAAAACTTCTAGAACTTAACGTTGCTATTCCACCCCAAGTTGGGGTCTGTAAATTAAAAAGACGAGTAACATTATTCATACCTGACACGTTTTATATTTAGAGCCACATGCTAGATTTATTAAGCACGTATACACGCTGCCTTTCAGAAGAAGAAGAAAAAACATGCTAACAGCTACATTTAGTAAAAGCGTGCGATAAGGATGAAACAACATTATCAGATCATCAAGTAAAAAATACATTTGAAATCATTGAGCAGGCAATTACTGAAAAGGTAATAAAATAACAACAAGAAGTTTATGATGATTCTTCGCATTAATTATGTTTCAAGAACAAGTCAAGTTTAAGATTTTTTATGACCAAGGTGCTCATTATTTTAAAATGCCACGAATCCAACTGTCAAAAGGATCTTTACACAAGTAATGTTCTTAACTGATGTCATTAGCGATGACTTACATAAATGTATAGATTACTTTGAAGCTCTGGAGGGCATTCCAGTGCCGTGCCAAGATAGTGATTTGATAGAGTAAGCCTCTTGATAGAATTTTATTACACAATTGTTGACGTTTCCCTAGCTTAAATATCATTATTAAAAGAATGAGCAAAAGCCAACATAATATTGGGTAAGATACGTTTGAAACTAAAGAGCAGAAGAAAATTAAAGCGTGTTTACAGAATACAAAAAATAATGGAGGGATTAGACTTGTTAATCCAGCGATCAAAGCAAGAAAGTGCTTATGAGCGCAGTTTTCTAGCTGAAGAGCGATTGTACGAATTCAAAATTAAAATAATGACGGATATTGTTCGAATGCTAGAGGACCCAAAAGAGTTCAATCATGATATTTTAAAGGCAGCAATGAATGGTGAGTAAGTTTGTTCCATTGTTAATGTTTCATTGATTTTTGTGCATAGACATTTTTTTGGCTCAAGGTGAAATGGGAGAGATAATGGATACAGAAGTAATTCAAATGGTATAAATATATGGTTGGTTACTGGAAGTATATATATTGAAATGGTTTTTTTTAGACATTGTGTAGAGCTGGAGACACTCTCTTTAAAGTAAGTACATTCCATACATTTGATATATTGTTAGTTTAACTTCTATTCTGTAGAAAAAGTTATACACGGCAGCTTTACCATGGTACAAATATACCTGGTACATTATCAAATCCTCACCTCAAAAGAGACGCAACACCTTGGCTTTAACAATGTGATTTATAATAGGCGCAACGATATAGCATACTATTACTAATGTACCTGCAGTAAACTTTCGTTATGCCATGATAAAATAGGGGATCCTAATACAGCATATCAATGCCTTGATAAATGCTTAAGCAACGATTCAATGGAAAAAGCAACTGCCATAGCAGAGGACTATTTGTTACTGATCAAATTTGCGTTTCGTCAGAACAATATCAGTCAAGGCATTGGTTAGTATTGTATAACCTCCCATAAGCAGCCATCTTATAATTCTTCTTTAGTCATACCGCCTTTGTTGGAGAAACTTACAAAAGCTTTAAATTATGAACCATGTCGTATGTTCCAACAGGTCTTGTACTGCTATTATCAGGTACGCCTACAGAATAGACTAAATGAGTGTTACTTACTTGAACATTGCAGTATGGCCAAGTAGCATCTATTGCGAGTAAAGCGCTGGTCATCATTCTTGAATTTTATGAAAAAACCGAAAAGAATTTAGACTCTAACAAGGCTCATATCCACCAACTGGTTATACTATTAAGGTATACATTTCAATGTTGGTGACTATTGAAGCTAAGTTTTGTAGATGTGTTCTTCATATTAAAACGACTGTGTATGAAAACTTGACTAATGATGGAAGATCAAAAACTCAGTAAGTACATTTTCGCTCGTAACGCGATGAAATATTAACTCGAAAACAGGGACTTGAATTTTGAACAAATAGCAATCTACATTGAATGTAAGGAATAGTATCAATTTATAGCATATTTATTAATTTGTCAAGTAGCAATGTTGAAACTGATTAATGCAAAGGAAATGATGGCAGTTAAATGTATATACCCGTGTGACTTTCAGTGGTTAGTCGAAACGGTGTACAACCTTGGACTGTTTTGCTTTAATGCAGGAAGGAAGACCGAAGGCCATAATTTGTTTGGGCTGATTGAACAGGTAATCTTGTTTCTCTCTCCTAATCCTCCGATAATTAACAATTTATTAGTTGTCTACTTACTGTAGTAGCGAAATGCTGAGTAACTTTACAAGCAAACAAATAAGAATGTTTACCTTCTTGACGACTTGTACCAACATCATGTCTGATAATGAAAATCGCGTATTGGTAAATATAGTATGTATATTAAAATGCACATGATACTGACATGTATAAAAAAAAAAGCAGAATGGACAGTTTAATAAAATCAGATATCAAAGCTACGTGAACAAGCTTGACCTATTTTTAGATGACTTTGATTCAGAGGATAAGTTATACAATATTAGTGCTCTACTTAAAGTTGATGCATCTGTCGGTCTTGGAGAATTTGACAAGGCAACTGAAACATTCATGGTCAGCTTTGATAAAAAAATCGTGTTTTACATATTTATTGATCTATAACAACAGAGTTTTTTTGATTTACCTGATTTTCCATTTCCTTTAATGGAACGCATGGCAGGTAACACAATCAGGGGACGAATTAGAATAAGTCGCACTAATCCCATATTTAGCAAATATTTTGCTTGATGTACAATGTCCTCTCGAAAGTAAGTTCCACGGCTCGAGTTTTTTGAAGAAATGTTCTCATTTAGTGTAATTTATAGATGCATTCGCTATCTTAAAGGTAAATCATTTTAATATACATACAGGAACTAAACTCAATCATTGGCAATATAGAAATTTCAGGTCAAGCTTATCGACAAAAGTATTGAAAACTATGCAAAATGGACTCGTATTCTTGTCTCTATTGCAGTAGCAAGAAATGTAAAGAGAGATTTATACGAATGCGTTACAAATATCATATCGCAGCAAGTGTATACAAACGTAAGGACCGACGCGTATAGTCTAATTTTCATTGGTTCTGATTATAGATATAGGACCTGTATCCTCAAAGTGAATTGTATTATTTGATAGTGATTACTTGGAACGAAGGAATAACATGCAGCTTCAACACTGAAAAGGAGGGTTTGGATTGGTGCAATTTGTCTCACTTGTTGTTGACTAGTTATAAGGATTTGGAGAAGAGAGATGACTTAGACAAGAAGGTAAAAAGAACCAAGTAGTAGTAGATACATATACATATAGATAGTTAATCATTGGCTAGATGCGTATTGCTTATAACGCCTTCAAAAAATAACATATCAATAAAAAAAAATACGTGTGCGAATAAACAATTGCCAGTCAGATACATCCAATCATATGCTCTTCTAACAGTATTTTTTTTGCTAAAATTAGATTTGGGATATTATTTTTGCATTTAGCTTATTCAGTTATTGCAAAATAAACTACCTGATCATAAAAATTAGAGTATGATTAACATGGACAGATTTTTTCCCCATAATACGCAATTCCTACAAACGCGTTTCTCCCACCGTAATATATTTTTAAGGTTATAGCAATTGTTCTTTTGATGTTTCTCTTTTGCAGATATCAATTTTGCATTGAGCATACATTAGCACAGTTAATAAGATCTTGTTACGCCACACGTAGATCGACTATCACTTCTTTTTTGGCTGAGACAGTAAATAAGATACTTGATTTCATCAGACCCATTGTATTAAGAGTGTGCTCTTTTTGAGCATGCGTGTAGCTACACAGCTTTTTTTTTTTACCACCAGAGCGGTGGATTTAACGACAGTCGTCTCCACCCGTGGAAAAACCCCGTGCGAAACCCCAATATCACGGGTGATGGGTGCTGGGTTAAAATCAATCTGATCTGATTTGGAAATATAATAGATAGCTGATCTGCACAAAGACAATATCTCGCTTAATCTGGGGGCTATAGTATGAGACATATATTAATGTACTACTAAATACCAATACTAGGCTGAGTTTTTTTTATTTTAATTAATTGCGATCAATTGGAATCAAACTCGCTGAATAATTGGATTACACAGTTATGAGAAGTGGTAACTCTAAGCCCAATGAGGCAGGAGAATAAAGAGGATTTCGGGTAATCTTTTAAACATGGCAATTAACGATTTAGACCAATTTGACTGTAATTATTAGCTGTCCATAAATGGAGCGCACAGTTTATTGGGCCAGATGCCAAGACAATGGGGGAGAAACCAGGCAGCTAAAAATATCGAGCGAAATAATGAGCATGTTTTGAAATTAATGTAAAAATAACCCGTAGGCAAAAGAGAACATAGTTTTACTATTTTTAGAATGTTTTTGTCATGGCAAGTGGCGGGATGAAAGGAGTCTGGATTACTTTTTTTTTTGGGCCACTTCACTGACACACACAGCACGAACCCTTTTCTTGTATTTCTTTCGTCTTATTATTTTTTAACAATATTATGAATTCAACTGTAAGTGATGCGAATTCAACAAATGTTACCATGGGTTTAGTTGGTGACACCCACGGCTCATTATACAAAATCATTGGAGTCACATTGGCCATTGCCAGTGGTAAGTGTGATCACTACAGACATTCTTTCAGACGTACTGATGTCCGGTGAATTTATTTTTAGGCATATTTATCGGTACAAGTTTTGTGCTAAAGAAGAAGGGTCTTTTGGAGGCCACAGAAAAATCAGGTATGCAGATATACTACCTAATTCATCCTTTTTATTTGTATTAATTTAATTATTTTGATAGGTGGTGTTGCAGGTGAAGGATACGGATACCTTAAATCTCCCATGTGGTGGAGCGGTATGATATTAAGTATGTTTGGGTTTGTCATAATTTTAATTGGTAAGCTAACCGTTTTATTTTTTCTAGTGGTGGTGGGCGAAGCTTGTAATTTCGTCGCTTATGCGTTTACACAGGCCATTTTGGTCACTCCACTGGGCGCATTAAGTGTTGTATTATGGTAAAAAAAAAATATAAGTTATAGTCAGGAATCAAACACATATTTAACTATAAACATAGTGCTGTGCTATCCTCCATCTTTTTGAAAGAACGATTATCATTCCAAGGAAAAGTGGGTTGCTTACAATGTGTGCTGGGTGCTATCATCATTGTCATGCATGCTCCAGAACAAGGTGCGGCAGATACTTCAATTGAGACATTCAAACAACTCATGTTGTCTGTTGGTAAGATATAAAGACTGATAAATCATGCTCATACAATAACTCTTTTATCTAGGATTCATCACTTATGCTGCTATTGCTATTGTGCTCTCTTTAATTCTGGTGTTTTATTGTGGACCTAGATGGGGAAAAACAAACATGTTGGTTTATATTAGTATCTGCTCATTAATTGGATCATTATCTGTTGTATTTACACAAGGATTGGGTGGAGCCATCGTGCATTCATTCACGGTCGAGAACCAGTTCACAAACTGGTTTGTCTATTTTGTGCTGGTGACAACCTTAGTTACACTCGCTATCGAAATTATTTATCTTAACAAGGCGCTCAATCTTTTTAATACCGCTGTTGTAACCCCAACTTATTACGTCACTTTCACAACATTGACTATCGTTAGTTCGATTGTGTTTTATCGAGGTTTTGATGCATCGCCCGTCAACATTGTTACTTGCGTATTTGGATTTTTGATCATTTGTTCCGGCGTAGCCTTATTACAAAACTCAAGAAGTGAAAAGGGTCTCGATAACGATGATGCATCCAGTCATATGGAAAGACTTTTACCGGTCTATGATGATGAAAAGTTCTTGAGTTCAAACGAGGATGTAAATCATATTGAGAATATTACGGGTGAAGCTTCAACAAGTGATGTAGATCATCACCGCGCATCAGCCGTCCGAAACGATTCCAGCTCGCTTTGGCGCAGATCAAGAGGCTCTATAGATTATAATGATGGCTTTGCAGATAACATCAGTCTTAATACGATCAAAGGCGGCAATTCTGGACAGAATTCAGGTACTACATTTGACAGATTGAATGAGAACCCATGACTAACCTTTTCAAAAATAGTAGATATTTTGGTGGAAAATGGCCAAGATAATATCAAATCCCGAACAAATAATATAAATAGACGTGCGCAGGACACACTGGATACCATCAGTGCGATGAGATTGGGTCTCAACAAGAAGGACCAACAGGATGATAGAAAGGGATTAATAGGGGAAGCCGATGATCATTTATTCTAAATCAATTTCTTTTTTACTTTTGCTTTCCTTTTGTACATTATAAAAACTTTTTCTCCACTCACCTTCTATACTCTTACTACACTTAATACTTAATAATAAAAGACAAAATGGTATTTTTTATTGAAATAAAAATGGTATATGATATATGGGGGAAAAGTAGAGTAATTTACAAAGATGATTGAATCGTAGCATACATTTGCTTTACGATTCTTTTATCATCTGCGAATATTTGATATGAATCACCTGTTTGAGTATCAATCACAAATGAATTTGGTACATAGGTATCTTCATCCTCATTTGCTGGCGCTAATCGTGTTACAGTCAACAAATTGATTTCGGAAATTGGTACTTTGGCCTACAGAAAGTTTTCTTTTTAGTAATTGTAACTGACGCTAATTTTTTTTCTTACCATCTCATCCTTGTAAAAGGACACACGTTTCTCTTCAATAACAAAATGTCTGCGTTTCCAGAACTATAAAGCAATAAAAAAAAAATGTTGTCAGTCATAAGTTTTGATTATATGTATTGATCCTCCTTACCGGGCTACTTCCAGTCTGCACAGACGCGAATCCGACCATCAAAACCTTAAAAAATAAACAAATATTAACATGCGATAACCAAATAGGCTCTTTAGTAAACAAACCCATACCTTTTGGATTTTAGGGAAGACTTCCGATCTTACGACGGGTTGTGCTTCCATGATGACTTCGGCTTTGACGTCGTTTTTAGCTTCTGGCAGTGTTTCTATAACATTTTGCTTGGCTTCGACAAGTTGAGGTTTAATCTCTTGCTTGGCTTCTGCCTCGGCTTGTATAACAACAGCCTGTTTTTCAATAACTTGGGCAAGATCTTCCACAGCATCTTTGACTCCTTCTTTAGCAATGACCTGGGCTTGTTCCTTGATGACCGCCTTCACTTCTTCTTTCACGGCAGACTTGACTTCTTGATGGACCTTCTTGAGCTCGACCTGGATTTCAGTTTTGATTTCTTGTTTAGGTTCGGGTTTTTTATAACTGGTCAAGACAGATCTAACATCTTTCTTTACTTCCTTGTTATTAAAGCTATTATTAACACCGGGTGTAACTTTTCTCAATACGACTTGGGGGAAGACGCCCGACTTTTTTTCTTCCACCTTTTGAAAGTTGAAGCTTTTTTTAGTTGTCAGATCTTTCTTTAGCAAGAAGGCGGGTTTTTGCTGCTGCAGTTGCTGCTTTTGTTTTTCTTCTTGCTCAAATTTCTTGATGGCTTGGTCCCGTTTAAATCTTTCTTCTTGCTGGTCTCTTTGGAATTGGCGAAACCTTGCTTCTTCGAGTTCCTTCTTTTTGGCAAGCTGCAATTGGAGCATAGCCTCTGTAGCATCCTTGTCCTTATCATTCAAGTCCAAATGATCAACTAGGGTTGAAATAGAAGACTCGGCAAAGGAAGAGGCAACAGAAGTAGGAGAGGAAGGGGTTGGGGTAGCGGTCATTCTATCATCGTCATACGAAAATGGTTCTTCGGTAGTGAGGATTCTTAAATTTCTTTCAGACATTGGAGAAGGAGAAGGAGAAGGGGAATATTGGTGAGATTTTCTTCTTCGGGTCACGGTTGAAGCTCTCTTTGAATTCATGGAAGTAGGTCTAGGTCTATTAGGAACTTGGTTTTGTCCAAGCTTAAGACGAGTTCTAATATTTGCGTCACTCATATCGGATAAGGAAGATGCTGTAAATTGTGCATGAGATAACTCTAGTATACTTGCGACAGATCTACTATGAACAAGTGCTCTTGCTAAGTACAAAAAAAAAAAAAAAAAGGTTAATACTGTAAATCATACGAGAAATTATAGTAGAAATTGTACCTCTTCTGACACCACTATTTTATTGTTGAAAAAAGTTTAAAATTAGAGTTTAGGAATGCGGTTATTTTCTGTGCTTTAAAATACCTGACACTATCAGGTACGTAAGTGATTAGAATAAATCGATCATCGACCCTAACAAAGCCGAACAAGATTTCGTTTGTGATATGCTCTCGGAACTCGCTAAAAAAAAAGACGCCTGTTTAATCACAAATGGTTGCATTATCATACCGGTTCGTACCTTAAGCCATGAGTACCGCTTGCATATAGCGAAATCACACTTCTGGTATCTTTGTAGCCAAGCAGGAGCCTTTTAAGGGAACAAAATTTAATTTCAAAATAAAATTCTTTCTGTAAATAATTTACCAATCAGTAGGTTCTTCTTCCGTAATGGCAATGTACGCATTTAAAATTCGAGGATCGTTAACATCACACATTTTCAAAAATAAATAAAGAATAAAAAGTAATATAAAGAAGAAGAAGAAAGAGTCTGGGAAAAATATAAATGATTATTTAAATTAGTTACCAGAGTTCCACAGTCAATCAATTATTACACGAGTTTTTACATCCCCGTATACAGAGACCAAGTGCGTTTTGTGTATTAAAACGTGATTAAAGGCACATTTTATTTATTTAGTTTGTCAAAAAAGATCACACCTATCAACAATAATGCAGATCGTGCTCTCTCTGTCTAGACTACCGGGACCCTCAATCGAAGGTGTAAGAAGCAATCGTTACTAGTGAATGTTTGGCATATCAATATGCGGAGTCAGCGTGATCACGTTCCTCGAGCCGATTTCTTTTTGCAACATGCTTCTCAATCAACTGTATCTATTGCTATCCGGGAACTCGAAAGTGTGGTAGGCAAAATTGTCTGCGGCACTCAAATAATCGAATAGGAGCCTATCTGTCATCGGCTGACGGGAATATCTCTTCCAGCATACAAAGCTGTACTGAAAGCCGCAATGAAGTCATTGAAACAGTGGTATGAAAGTAACCAATGCGGGTTATGCACACATCTATGTAATAGGATCACATCTGCTTTTTTTCTCTCTAATTTGAAACTCCTAGTTCAGAATCTTTTAGCCGTGCTTACGTAGTGCACCAAGTACTTTCTTTAAAAGCATGACATAGGTCAATTAAATTGACGGTGTAGATAAGGTATAAACAAGTTCTCACACAGGTTTTATCTATAAATCAATAATCCAGGTAATCAGCACATATATAAATATATCTTAATGAATATATAAAAAATCTTCATCTTTATATTTTTTTTTTATTTTTTTTTTTTGTAAATTTCAGATTTACCGCAGGCTGATCAAGCAATGATTTGTAAAAAGGGTCGCCATATATGCAAACCGGCTTGTTGTAAGCATCTGCAATAACTTGAGGACATTCAGGTGCGTTAAACCAAGCAGGCTGGTCCCGAAGAAAAACACCTGTGGTCCCTAAGAAAAACACGGTCCCCAAGAAAAACCTTTGTGGAAATCGGCCGTGTAAAAAAAGATGAGATAGTGTTGACTCCGCTAAAGCACATCATTTCTGTTGGTGCACAAAAAACCGAATTTAACCTCTTTACTCTTCTTTTACACCATGTCTGAAGAAAACATAAAATACGCTCCTATTCAAGGCGGTGGCTCTCTCGTCATTGCCTACCAAGTAGCCAACAAGAATATCCTGATTGTCGGTGGTGGTAATGTCGCCGCTCAACGCATTGTCTCGCTAAAGATTGCGGACGCCTTAATAACCATTGTCTCACCCGAAGAAGGCCTTCACCCTGAAGTCAAGTACCGTATCGAAAATGGAGAGGTGTCATGGAAGAACCGAAACTTTCAAGACGACGATTTAGACAAGGCAGATATGGTTTTGACAGCTTTGGATGACCACGACGAAAGTTTACGTATTGGCCACTTGTGCAGAGAGAAACGTATCCCTGTCAACGTAGCTGACGTGCCTCCGATGTGTGACTTTTATTTTATGAGTCAACATCGCGATGGACCTCTTCAAATTGCCGTCTCTACCAACGGCCAAGGACCTAAAATGGCAAACATGATTCGTGTAACCGCTGCTAAAGCTTTACCAGAAGACATGGGTGCTACTATTGAAAAGATGGGCAAATTACGTGCCAAAGTAAGAGAATGGGAGCCAGAGATGAAAAATTCGGGTAAAAGAATGACTTGGGTCACAAAAGTATGTGAAAAATGGGGTATGAAGGGAATGGGTCGCTTGAACGAGCTCAAGACCAAGGAGCAAGAAGAAGCTGCATTTGAAAAACTGCGTGAATATTTCATGATTGGTGCTGTGCCTAGTATTGATAGTATTTTGAAGTCGGATAAAACGCCTCGTATTACCTTGATTGGCGGTGGCCCTGGTGACCCCGAATTAATCACAGTAAAAGCAAAGCGTTTGTTGGAGGAAGCGGATTTGGTTATTAGTGATCGTTTAATCCCCAGTCAGATCTTGGACTTGGTACAAGGCGAATTGCGTATTGCACGTAAATTCACCGGTAAATCAGATGAGGCACAAGAGGAGTTAATGAACTGGTGTCTGGATGGTTTGAAACAAGGATTGCATGTTGTTAGACTTAAGATTGGTGATCCTCTTTTATTCGGAAGAGGCGGTGAAGAAATTATTTGGTTCCGTGAACGTGGGTTTGAACCTGAATTGGTAGCAGGCATTTCAAGTGCATTCTCTGCCCCCATGGCTGCAATGATTCCAGTGACTTATCGTGGTGTATCTGATCAAGTGATCATTACTACAGGTAGAGGTACAAAGGGTTCTATGCCTGACTTGCCCGCATACGGTTCTACTCAGACATTAGTGGTTTTAATGGCTGTCGGAAGAGCCTCCGAATTACGATCCATGCTGATTGATCGTCAGTATCCTTTGGATGTGTCTATCTGTTGGATCGAAAACGCAAACTGCCCTGAAGAACGCATCATCTTTGGAACAGTGGAAACACTGGCTAGAACAGTAGAGGAAAACGACATTAAAGCACCAGCTGTGCTTGTAGTCGGTCATTCTAACACAGTGCTTAACACGCCAACTAGACTATAATTGGCTTATTTCATTAAAAAATGAAATTTCGTGATGTATTTGTGTCACAGTAGGCAAACCCATCATTTGAATGTATATAATAAAATCAAGGCCATCTCACTTGCAGAATGCGTTGGTATCATATGTAATTTTTTTTTAATTGTCTGCTGTTTGTTTGTTTATACAGCTTCAGGTTTAGAAACCCCTTGATTTAGAAGAGAAATCTCGGGCTCATGTGTCGCGAGAGAATTTATTTATCCGTTCATATATTTATTACTCCTCTCTTCCCCTTTTTTTGTTCTCCTTTTTTTCCTTCTTTCTTTCCACTGTACTTTACTTAAATCAATGACATGAGTGCATCATCGTCGAATGCAACTTCACCATCTACATCGAGCCGACCATCTCAAACCTTTGGTACGGGTATGGTCAAGTCAGGGTCTAACTATTCTCTCTTTCGAGGCGACAATAAAAATAAGCCGTTTACACGATCACGACAAAACACGGTTGGAGGACTTGATTTTGCAGACGATCTCACCCGAAACATAGGCTCGGATTATCAAGAGATTCAAATTAGAACTTTAACAAAGTGGGTTAATGCACAACTGAAGACTTCGGACGAGTCTATCAAGGACATAAAGACGGATTTAAGGGACGGTAAGAAGCTGCTTAAATTACTCTCTGTGATCTCCAAAGAACCTGCACCCAAGCCCGAACGTATGAATATGCGTATTCATCAACTGTCTAATGTTGCCCAAGCGCTTAGTTTTCTAGAGAGGCAGGTTGGTTTGGATAGTATGCCTGATATTGGAAATGAGGCTATCGTGAACGGAGATGCTAAAAAGACGTTGGCTTTAATTTTTTTCATCATGCTGAAATATCAAATTCAACTTATTGTATCTGAACATGGCGACGAGTTTTTACACTCCCTGACAGTAAATACCTCTTTGTATATATGTGTATTCACCACCTTTTTTTACTAATACCTTATGCCATTAGGAGCTATCAGAGCGTGAAAATGGTGTAAAATCCAAATCAACCGATTTCAATATAGAGCCTGCTAAGCCAACACCTATATCACATGCACGAAAATTAGGTAGCCATAACTCAATAGCTGATAAACTTCAACATACTTCGACTTCGGCAGAAGCAAAAGTTGCTCTTTTATATTGGGTTCGAATTCAATTAGAAGATTATATCAGTGCAAATATTATACCCTCTATACAAGATTTCTCGAGATCTTGGCGAAACGGTGTTGCTTTTTGTTTATTAATTCACCGTTATAACCCAACCTATATACCCGATTTATTCAGTGTATACTTGAATAATGTAGACTTGAATGAAAAAGCTACTTGGAATCAGTTGTTGAAGTTAGCTTTTGGCATCGCCACTGAACACATGGGTGTACAACCTTATCTGGAGCCTGAGGATTTAGTCGAGGTTGATTATCCTCATGAACCCAGTGTCATGATGTATGTCAGCGAGTATTATAAGATCATGTCCAAATATCAGTGTGAAGAGCCTGCAAATGTTAAGCGTGAAAGGGCTTCGAAAAGAAAAGCCGAAATCATCATGGCGTCAGGTGGAAGCATACATTTTAATGATGATGATGATGATGAGATAGATTCATCTCCACTGCCTACAGATGTACTATCCACCTCCCCAACTACAAGTGAAGCTGATCATTTTTTACAGCAGAACCAGTTACAACCTCCAACGCCTATACCCATGCCATCTGCACGTAGAAAAAAGAAGATGGCGCAACGTGAATCAACCTTGGGAAAAGAGGATAAAGCAAGAATCAAAGCGGACTTAAACGCCAAATTGTTAATGCAATTAACTGGTCATTTACCTCGCGGCGTGCATCCAATCCTTGATGAACTTTTAACGATTCATGAAACCGTCTTGTCGTTTATTAAATCACAAACAAGAACAATCGATGAAATACCCGAAGAGTTCGTCAGCTCTTCTTCTGTCACCGAGTATATTGATGCACTCGAAATTATTGAGGAACAGGTGGATAATGAAGTCTCTCATTTGGACACTGCTAAAAATGCGAGGGACGTACTCACAACGCCACCTGAAACTGCCGATGACACATTGATTCGACTTACCGATTTGCAACGTACACAAGTATCCAAATTATACGACATGTTGAAAAAAGAATGGGATCAATTTGTGGACCTATTAAAAACAACAAAAGATGATTTGCTGAGTGTTGAAAGTGCTCTGATTGATACAGAAGAAGGAGCTGAAGAATATCAACATCGCGCTAACGAGCTTGAGAAACAATTGGATACATTTACGAGTTTACTCACTCAAATAGCTCCACTTTTGAAGGTACTAACAATAATTGGCGATGTGACGCTTGCTATAGGCACAAAATTGCATCCCATTGAAGGTTTACCTGAAAATGCAGAAGAGTACAAGGCTGGATTACTTGATTTTTCGGAAGACTTCAAGTCGTTTCAAAATTCATTATGGAAAGACTTCAGAAAATCCAGTCGACAGTTATCTCGTGCTGTTATGCAAGTCGTCTCCGTCCGGTCTAACGAAGTCATTTCAAAGTACGATACATTAGTGATTGCTTTGGAACATGAACGTCAAGCTTGTGATAATTTTGGACGTGGACTAGTCATATTGGCAAAAATACGCGCTATTGAGGACGAACTCACTCATATCCAACAAACAATGGAAGATAACGGTCAGCAAGAAACTACAAACAACGATATTCAGTTATTAGAGAGTAAAGTAGCAGCTGTCCGCACAACCATCTATAGCGTCAAGGAGGAGTATGGTGATATACTAGAATCAGATGCACGATTTAACAAGATGTTCTCGGAAATCCAAGCTCGATATGAAGTGGTCAGTAAATGGGTAGACCAGGTTCGCGTTTGGTTTATTGAGGCAGACCGTATCCGTGATTGGATTGAAGTGCGTATCAAGACAATTAACGACAGTAATCAGAATGTTGATATTGATCCACTTACACTCGATATGTCACAATGGGAAAAGTCGACTACCGATACAATCTGTGATGAACATAAAAAATTGAAGCGTGAAATTGAGCGTTTCGATCAAGATGATATGACAAGACTTCGATCCCATGTAATGGAGTTAACGCATGCAAAAGAAGGTAGCATTAGTCCTGCAGATGCATCTACTATCGAGATTACTTTAACAACACTCAATATCTTGAATCGTTTAATGAAAATATTGGAAAAACGCTCAAGATTGATTGATACTTTACAAGTTCGTATCCAATGGGAAGACTTGTTGGCAAAAGCCATACAATGGTGCGAAGCAAAGGATGCAGAAATTCATAGCTTTGTTCATGGAAAAGCGCGTTGGTCCGAGCCCGAAGAAGATGAAGTGAGTATTCACTATCTTAAACAGCTTACCGAAGAGGTGATTCAAAGTTTATTGTCTATTGAAAATAGTATTGCTCAATTTGATAAAGGTAATTTACAACTGAGCGGCTTGTTGGTAGTAATATTAATATGTATTTAGGCCACTTTTCTGAGGTATTGGATAGCTATCAGGAGATGGAAGAGTTAGTCAATGCACCCTTACCAAGTCACATGGAAGAGCGTCAAGAAGATTTCGAAAGTCAATTTGGACTCTTGATGAAACGCTGCTCATTTGTAAGAAAGGTTGTGGAGCAACATTTAGTCATCAACGATGTTTCTTCTCAATTCCGAAAGTTAAGAACAGAAGGCGAAAAACTTAAATCATCCATGACACATAGCACGGATACTTCATCTAACACCTCGCAATCTGAAAACAACACGTTTGATGAACGGGTACAGACATTTAAAGACAGTTCTTCCAACTGGGTAACCACGTTGGTGAAGCGTATTCCTTACCCAGAACTCACCGAAAACCACTCTGATGCGGATATAACATCGAATGGAACATCAAATAACATGATCATGAACAGAATGAACGAGTATGCCACTTATCTTGCAGAGATCACAGAGGAGCTGGAAGAATTACTTTCTTCGCACCGAGAAAATCTTTCACTTCAACAACGTGCCAGTCTTGCATACGATGATCTTTTGCGTATCACTTCTTGGTTGGAAGACCGAGTACGAACACTTCAAAAATTTGATGGCTCTATTTTAGAGCAAGAGGATGTCATTGTTTTGGAAGATGAGACTTTAGTTCGCCTAGAAAAGGAGCAAGAAGGTATTGCCGTCAGATTAGAGCAGCTAGAAAAACGCGATATGGCCAAGGCTTTGGATGCAGTACGTCGTCTTGAGGTCGAAATTGATGAAACAAACTCTGTTTCAATTGACCGAAACACGCTAGTCAGTGGTATTGAACGCTTAGAGCAAGGTCACAAGGAGCTTAAAAAAACTTTAGCAACAAGAACAGGTGAATTGGCTGCATTAAAGAAGCGAATTTCATGGGAGTCTCAATGGGAAGACGCTTATCAGGCTGTTACTGACTTGGCTGGTAAAGTTTGGGATTTCAATGATAGATTTGCTCAATATGATACTGAAGGTTTAAAGAAAAAGAGAATCAGTTTGTCTGATACTGAGCCTACCATTGAAGTTGACAAGGAAGCCATGTATAAAATTATTCTCGATCAAGTTGCCGATATTTCATCCCAATTTGATATTATTGCTTCTGATTCCGCTTATCTCGAGCTGCAAACTGCTTACGGTCTTTATTATTTTAAAGAAGAAAAAGAAGAAAAAGAAGATGAAAACGCCCCACAACATATTGTTGCCAAGCAGACTGACCTGAAAGACGGATACCAGGATTTAAATCTATTATCAGACTATGTGTCCGGAATCTTGGAACAGCATAATGATATTGCCGAACTTGTCGTGTTGTCTGACCAGGTTCAAGCTGAAGGTGAGCTTGCTCAAGAAGCAATTCAAACAACCTTGAGAGAGTCTTCCTCTACTGCAACAAGCAATACAATTCCCACGAAATCCGAGCCAATTATCAGTGACGAGATGATTGAACGCCTTACATCTATTCAGGGTCAAATTCAACAACTCTGTGAAATTGGTGGTTCAATAGAATACTTGGAAGGTGGGCAATGGTTTGAAGCAAATCAACCTCAATCTTTGATTCAACCAGCTGATTATAACAAGCAGATCCGGTCATTCATTGCTAAGAAAATGGACAACTTGAACAAACTTAAGGAATCAATGGGAAGAATTTTGAGCAAGTACCAATACGCCGATTCTATCAAATCCAAGTTGGACGAGCAACATGCTGAAGCAAATCTTATTTTGGAATGGATCGAAAAAGCATCCGATTCATTAAATGGTCGTCATATTGATGTCGCTGCTGCTTCGACAAGCAAGATTTCAATGGATATTGTATCTGACTATCAGTCCAAAAATATGCACCTAGTATCCGAATTACAAGATTTTGAATCAACACGCATTGTTTCTTTACAAGAAAACTTGGATCTAATTATACAGGAGGTGTCGGAAAATGCTTCTTCAATTATTGCAGAGACCACAGAAACCTGTAAATTCTTGACTGAAAACATTCATCGCGGTATTCTCTCGTTACGTCAAGCCATCTTTAACCAGACTCTTGTTCTCGACACTGCCGAAAAGAGAATTTCTTGGGAGAAAAATATGGAAGAATGCCACAGCCGACTTGATTATATGAATCATCAACTTCAATTGTATATTTTAAAAAAAAACAAGTGCGTTGCTCAACAAGAAGTACTTTCGAAAGAACTTATTGAATCACTTTCCGATGAACGATTTGATATTGATCAACAACGTCAAAGATTTGAAACGGATACAATGAAGCCATTTGAGGAGCAATATGAGCAAGTGAAATTGATGTTTATGAAGCTTCCTTTAACAAAGTCTATTCCTATGCACATGCAAGAACGTATGGAATTATGCCTTCGTAACTTGAGAAAATTACAAGAGGCGCTCATTTGGCGTGAGAAAGAACTGGATTACATTAAGCAGCGAAGTGATTTGGAATTGGATATCAAGCAATCCATGTTAGATCTTGACTTGTACAGAAAATCAATCGCATTGTTTGTAGAGGTTAAAGCAAGATGGAATCCAGATGAAGTTGAAGAGGGCAGCATTGGCGATACTACCGTCGAAGATCAATGGACTGAAGAAAAGGATCAATTCGAATCTTACAAAGAGACTAAATTAATTCCTATCAGGGACAAGTATCAGTCGCTTCGGGTCATTTCTGATTCTTTAAAGCCCGGATTTATGTCAGAGTTGCATATCAAGAAAATTGAGGCTCTGGCTCAGGTAGAGGACTATGTAAATGCTGATATTTCGTATGCTCGTCAGGTCGTCACTCAAAGAGTGCAGATATCTGATTTCCTTGAAAGATCATCTAACTTGGAAAAACTAGCAGAGTCCATTAAAGAGACATTCTTGTCTTCGCGTTTAGCTACTAAACAAGACATGACTGATAATAATCAACAATTGGAAGATTTCATTGACCGGGTCGAAAAAGTGAAACAGTTTGCAACATCTGATATTATAGTTCCCCAAAGATCGAACCAAGACGATATTGCTATGCCTACTAAAGTCAAGGATAAAACTATGAATTCAGTTGCTCAAGATGTTATTTTAACAAGAATAGGAAGACTCGATGAGTTGGTGGAAAGTTTATCTAGCTTATTCAAGTCTCAGGAAGTATTTACTCGACTTCAATATGTGCTCAAAATTTTTAAGCGACAAATGACAGCCTGTGATAATTGGATTTCATCAAGACGTGAAATATTAGAGAAAAGTGTCCACATTTTAGATGATGATAATTTGGCTCTCGACATCGATCATTTACGTGATGCCGTTAGTGAGGCGGACAGTATTCAAACAGCTATGAAGGCTCATGATAACAATTTTACTCTTCTCTGTAAGCATCGTGAAAAATACATTATGATTTTTGATGAACAAGGGTTGCTCAGCGATGAAGAAAAAGAAGATAAAATGGCTGAATTCGATCAAGTATCGGCTGCTTTTGAAGCCATCAGCCGTCGATGGGATGATCTTTTACTGGAAACGAAAGAGGTATCGAATGCTTTATCAATTGCTCTTTTACCTGCTGAATTAAATGGTCGCATTGCTAGCCTTATGGCATCGTTCGAATCACTTCAAGACCAGATCAAGTCTGTGGATGAATCTTCAGTGACCGATTACCAAGTCAGTGAATGGCAAAAGCGTATTGATAGCCTGGAATATAAAGAATACAACAAGCTCTTTTCAGAGATCGCAGATTACAAACATACTATCAGTGCAGATATGATTGAATCTTTAATGTCTAAATTAGATCAAGCAGGGGACACTGTATTAGAAATCCGTGCAACGTTGACCGGTCTCTATGATTTAATTAATGCAAGTCGTCTCCGGAATACTCATGCCGAGAATTCAGAATTGTTTTATAACTCTGCAGAAAAAGTAATCACCTTAATTAAACAGGTGCAAGAAGGCAAATTTAGTTCTACTACAGATAAGCAAACAGCAGAAGAGCGTGTTCAGCACTTTAAGGATCTTACAGCTGTGCATAAGCAAATCAAGGAAGCAATTTTAGAATGCCAAGGTTTTTATGATGATTCAAGTTCTTACTATAGTGGTATGATGGTACAAGATGTGAATACCCTTGAAACTAAACAAGTGCAAGAAAATGTTGAAAACGTTTGGAACATTGTTGAGTCCAAAAACTCGGGTCTATCTGCTTTTGTTACTAGAACATCGAAGTGGATCGAAGGATGTGATGAGTTGGACAAGTTGAAAAAGTCTCTGGAAATTCTTAAAGTGGATGTGGATAAAATATCTGTTGTCCAACTTCATCCTTCAGCAAACACAAATCACAAGATTCAAAAGTACGAAAAACAATTATTGCAAATAGCAATGAATCTCGAAGAGCTTGAAAATACTATCAAAAATACACCCGATATGGAACAGGATCTCACTAACAAATCCAGGTTCTTGATCCGTATTCAAGAAATTCGTGATTACGGTCTTGTTCTCCAACGTAGCCTGGACAAAAGAAGAATGGACAAGGAACGAACCTCAGTGTATGAGTCGTTTAAGAGTGAAGTGGCAAAGGTTTCCAAGATTTGTGAGGATCAGATCTCTTACATTCGTCAACAATCCACTGCTAATCCAGAAAACCACTTGAAAAAAGCAGATGCCGTCAATAGCATCATCAATGCATACAGTGCCGCACTATCTCATATTCAGGATAATTACAGTGAATGCAAGACGAAACATGATGGTATCATCTCGGACCACGCCACCAAACTTGTCAAAACCTTTGATCACCCTTCTTCCGAAATTTACAGTACTAAGCTTGGTTTGGAAAAGCTTTTGAAGGAGTTAGATAGTGCCCTGAAAATTGAAAATGATTACATCACATCGCTTAAATTATTGAGTCGTCTTATGAAATTCGATAAGGAGATTAGCCGAAACATCACAGAGCTAAAAGCAGGTAATCCTCGTCCTTATACCGGAAAGTCTTCTAGAACAAGTCGTACCCGTGATTTACCTGAACTCAAGGAATATATGCAGAGATTTGATTCAATCGAAACATCTATTCGCGAATTTCAGCAAAAATGTGACGAACTTAAGAAAAACCTCAACAAGAGAATTAGTTTAGCAAGAACAAGTGCTATCACTAAAACAGTGGACAGGCGTAAAGATGAGATGAACAGAAAGTGGGTGGAAATTAAATCTTCTGCAGATGAAACTCGTGACCGTCTTGACACTATACATAAGCGCCAAACTGCCGCATTGAAACTTTCAGAATCACTAAAATATGTCTGTAATTTAAAAGACCGTGTGGAAGTACTTCAACTGTCTGGTCAAAGTGTATCTATCGAAGAACAAGAATTAAATGAACTTCAGGAGGAAATTGATGTGACTTTGAAAAAATATACACAGGATATCGATATTCTACTGAAAACGTTGGGTCATAACGAGATTTCAATAACCTCATCTTTATCTGAAGGCTCTCTGAAAATGCAACGTGATAAGTTGAAGCAATCAATCGAAGAACTTCGTCAATTAGTCAAATATCGTTTGAAGCAAGCTCACACGGAAGGAAGCATCACTGAATTTTTCGGAATTACGGATCAAGTGGATTCGGATATTTTGATGCTGTCTAAAGTTATAGAAGAAACATCAACCCAACATGCCAGTGTAGTCGGGTCAAAGTTCAACAAAGCAGATTTACAGCGATTACTCAAGACTTTGACGACAGCCTTTAAAAATAGCGAGCCCAAGATTTTACAGCTTTTGATGAAGGCTAAATCAGAAGCCCAAAAACAGTTCTTGGATGATAATGACCGTGTTGCAAAGAGATTACGCAAAACAATGAAGGATTGGTCTAACGTACAAGCTTCTGTGTCTTCCCGGGAAAAAGAATTGCAGACTTGTATCAAAGAACTCAACCATGAATTTTTTACTAAGCTTGCTATGGCTAAATCAACACCCAGAGAGAGAAGAGCGCGCAGAATCAGCAAGACCAAATCCGAACTGGCTCCTCCACCAGGTCCACGGCAATTTAGTTTTAGATCGTCAACACTCTCAACTGAAATGAAAATGGCAACCCCCAATAACTCCGCCGTACGCAGATCAAAAACGCCAACAAGCTCAACTGGCCGTAATAGTAGTTCAACATATGTTGCAGATCCTAAAAACGAGTTAGATGTTCAGCTAGGTTTAATTGTAAACGAAAGCCCCTTTCGAATGAAGGTTAAGATGGTACCTGGCGAGGCCGGAAAATATTGGTTCGGCGAAGAGCATCCCAGATTGGTATATTGTCGTATTTTACCTAGTAAAATGGTTATGGTTCGTGTTGGTGGTGGTTGGGTGGAATTATCGAGGTAAGATTTTATAGCATGAGTGATTTGTGAAACAATTAATGATATCATATTTTCTCCCACCTTCTTTGATCCAGATTTATGAAAGGTATACTTATACAAAATTTTAGTCTTTTTAATGTTTAATAACATCGTTTTATTTTTTTTAGATCATGGCCACAGTGATAATCTTGCCACGAAGTCAGAAAGTGGAGAAACACGATATCTATCTGTTAGTACACACAATGACGGTATTGACGGAGCTCCTTCTTTCTCGGTTACTACTAGAAGTGGCTCACCCATGGGACCAATCGTGGGAACACCTATAATTCGTCGTGGCAGTGGCGTGAGCAGTAGTCTTACAAATCGATCATCAAATTCGTCATCTGGATATGTAGAAGGTGATAAGTTTATTCAGACTGATGAAGAAGGGAAACAAGTATTACTGAAAATGGTTAAAGCCGATAGCTCAGCAAAAACCATTGGCTCTAATAAGAAAAGAGGAGGACTTTAGACTACCCTAATCATAATATGCTTTACATTTACAATTAACTATACCTTTAATACCTTTTTAATATAATCGAAAACAATAGTACACATCATTATAACACCAATTTCCAAATATGGTGCTATTTAACCAACAATGAATGTATTTGAGCTGACATTGTAAAGCCGAAACATTCTAGTTGTGTCAGGTTCATTAAATGCATGCAGAAATATGTCAGACCTTTGTATTATACAGCCACCAAATAAGATAACAGAACTTATCTCACACAATATGTCGTGTAATTAAACTTTTTCAGTATATATATTAGCGGCTACATGATATAAAGGGGGTAATTATCATTGGCTTCCTTGTATAGGGCAACAAGAATACATCTGTATGTTCATATCATGGTAACACAGTCATAGGAAAGCCTCAAATACTCATCAGAATCTCCGCATGCTTGTGTTCAATATTATTCCTTTTCTCTTTTAATGTTGTTTTCACAATAATTGGTATAGGAAGTTTAGCCACAAACTTTTTAATTTTATACTCCAAAAAGCTATTTTGCGCAAAGTGATGATACCTTTAAACATAACTCAGTGATACAATTTTTCATCATGATAGTATCTTATGTAGAGAAGATATGTACTCTGCGCACCCGGAAACACATTTTTGTGTTTCCCGCTTTCTTTTCGTTGTTAGTACTTTTTGGTTTTAATGTTGTCAATATTTCTTTTAGCCATGAGGATTGCATAAGTAAACACGCTGTTTTCAGATGAATCAGTCAGTTTCCTGTACATACGAATACTTCAATCAATATTTACAAGCTTTGTCATGAGACTGAATTAGTATTAATTTATTTTATCTTACACAGATGCATGTCCCTAAAATCAAAGAG